>LQRL01108251.1:912-12191 GCA_001703475.1 Hydroides elegans | reverse complement strand
GAAGGCAGAGTCGGCTTCTGTAGTGATGAGCGCGGCTCCTGCACCCGGGGTCCCTGCGCCCCCTCCTCCGATGCAGCACCGTCAAACGGCCAATAAATAATTAGATAATCATCTCTCTGTCCTTCGCTAGGTGTCCCTGATCAACTTCCCCTGGTGAAGGCAGAGTCGGCTTCTGTAGTGATGAGCGCGGCTCCTGCACCCGGGGTCCCTGCGCCCCCTCCTCCGATGCAGCACCGCAAAACAGCCAAGTGGACTAACGAACAAGTCAAGCAATGGATACAGGACGCCAAATTGAATACGTAAGTTGTTAAACACCAAGAGAATTCTGCATTTCCGAATTTAACGTTTTTTTTCAGGCTATATTATGTACACTTTATGGATCGTTTCTAAAGATTGTTTTTCTCTCATTGCATGTTTAATTTCAAACTGATTCCGCTTCAGATGCGAAATTTCCACAAACACATTCACAAAAACTAACTAGAATCCAAAGAAGACTTCATAGTTCCTGATATATTAATTTAAGGATAGGTTGTTCCTTTGAACTGATGAAAATGCATATAATATCTCATGTTGTATGCCTTGCAAAAGCTAATCGAAACAGGTGTTTTTGTGTATAACTGCTTATTTGTTTGCATACAATATGTTGTCTATTTTTTGATCGCATGTATAGGTCGCTGAATGATAAACTGCAAAGCCTACTAACTTCCATGGATGGACCACTTCTAGTCGCATTTTGCAATATGAAACATAAGGTGAATAGCAAATCCTTTAAAAAAAACTAGATTTAATCCAGACACCACAATGCTTTATTCTGAGATTAGTGTAATAAGTGCATGCCATAGTTTAAGCTAAATTTATATGTTTATGAAAAGAACTAATATGATTCCCTATTGTTTTGATGCCTCCTTTTTGGACAGCCTTTTCCGTATTTCATGTCTATACAATATATTAAAATTTCTCATTTTTGCAGGCCTCAGATTTCTTCTATCAAAACTTGTCGAAACAATGTGACGCCTCGATGCTGGAGCTCGTCACTATATCAGCGGCCCTTGATGAATTGCCGTGATATTTTTGAAAGGGTGGGGAATGGTGTCTTATTGCAGTTGCAGTGCTATTAATCCTGAACCTGAAACCATTACAGTCACGGCGACGTCGAATATCTAGGCCGAATTGCAATTGGGGTTAATGAGGCGAAAGACTTTCTTTTGGTCTATGACGTAAACGACATATTTGTCTGTGATACTGGCAGTTTACGTTTCGTATTTACATTAGAAAACTTGAAAATGCAAAAGTGATTTTCAATATTTCTCCGTTATACAGCTCGATATACTTTCATGAGTAAAAAAGTAATTGAGAGTTAAATATAAAAAGAAACTGTTCTGTCTAGTTTTCTAGTCCAACATTCCCTTCGTACTATGATAAAAAGTGTGCGAGTGTTTTGATTTTCCCTCCTGCAGACATTTTGTTAAGTCACTTGACACAGCTCAGGGCCCTATGAAAAAAAATAAAGAAATAAATTATATTACTACTATGATCAACATATTAAAACCCAGCTGATTTTTTTTATATGGCGACTGTTATTTTAATTTTATTTAGTATTTTGTGACTCATCAAATGTTGAAAGTAAACGAACACATAAAAATAAATTGCAGATTCTATCCAACATTGATTATATTTTATTTGTTTTATCGAAATTTGTAATCTTATATTTTCATAATCTTAATTAAGTAAGAAAGCGGTTCTTATATAGTAATACGTATATAAGGAATGAAAACATGGAAATACAATCTTTAAACACGATGTAAACATTAACGATGTAAAAGGTTTATGTATTTAAGATTTACGTGCCAAAAAATGTCCGTTCTCATGTGATGCACGTGTATGTGATTGGAATGGTTCGGTATGCTTTATAAAAGAAAATATATGTTGTACTCGTTATGGTTGGCTTATACATGCACACATTTGTTATCATTATACGTCTCAATACGTGAACATGAATATGGTTCAGCAACTTTTGCTCTTGTTCGTTTTGTGATATAACATGTATCAAAAATATGCAATACCTGAATTGCGTGTATGAAAAAAATATTTAAGTAAATAACTTATATTTTAGAGTCTATATATACGTGTATGTTTTTAACAAGTTTTTGCGTTTGTTGTAATACTCTTCGTGCTGTGATTTGAATCTGTGATATAATCTTTTCAAATAGCATTAATTAAGGGTCAAGGGGTCAAATGTACATAATTTATGTTTTTTTGTGGCCCCGTAAATGCTGTGAGTTATATTTTAAGGAGTTTGTGATCTGCGCTTGACATAGCAAAATATACATACATGTAATATAAGTATATTTTTCTAACAAAAAATAAATATTAATGAAAAACATCAATATGTTTGTTTCATTTTGAAATTATGATCTTGTAAATTTTATAGGCACTGATGAACATCATCTCATCATTTAAAGATGTCTTTCAAAAGCAAAGTCAATTTAATATGCTAGTGGATTTGACAATTCAAACGATAACGGATCAGGAGTGAGATGAGTCTATAAAATGATTCATTGTAGTCTCGCTCATGAAATAGAACAGACACTCTTTAGTTAGTAGGAGTGCTGATCAATAGAAATGATGTCATAGGGAAAATTACTACAGCTTTTGATTATTTGCTTTTTGAAAAAAAACAGCAATACAAACGTCAGAATTACAGTAAACTCAATGCCATCTGGTTTTTGATAATGCAAAACGTATATTGAAAGCATCCATCCGACAATTTTAAATGTCACATCTTCGCTTTGAGAGTAATTGTGTTTGATAATGGCCTCATCGTCGACTGTCCAATAGCATAAGGATTTGTGAGTGGTCATGGCTCAACGACTTTAGATTCAGTTCGAAAAAAAAGAGAATGGACATTTCTCTATGTTGAAAAATAATAATGTAAGGAGAGTATATTATAATATGTACATGTATATTACTGTATATACCGGTACCTTTATATTCGGCTGATGTATATTACAGAGCCTTATTTAAAGAACAGTCACAGACTTGCACTTATCATGCTCGAGTTCGATTTCTGCAAATATTCCAAATTCGAAGTTTTCAAATATATGTTGTGTTTGTTTTCTCACCGATCAATACCATACAGATGTCAAGTAGTGTTTGTCAATAATCTACAATGAGATAAATCCAATTATTTTCCATTGAAAACTTATAAAAATCCTAGCCCAGCCCTTTCATATAGTATTCTAATAAACTTTAAGGAATTCTAGCGTTCGTTTTCTTTCTGATATGTTGATAGTAACAGTGCTCTAGGATGAGTTTTAAAATTCTGGATATTTCCTTTTAAGGTATTGTTTTGTTTTCTACTTAATCTAATTTAAAGCAATAGGATGAATGTATTTATATACTGCACAGGATAGCTTCAAAACGAGTCATTATGCCCTGCAATAATACAATTTTCTAGAATAATTCTATATTTAGGAGGTTCAATACAAATACATGTAACAGAGAGCATAATATAGTTTTGGGTTAAACATTTATAAAGCTAGAAAATTGCGTTGTGTAATTATACTGAAATTGTCACTCCTATTGCGTATTAGTGGTATTTCTTTGCAGCAATTCTTTTAACTATTCAAGATTAAAAACACGTAAAAGAAGTTAATAGACTTATGACAAAGATTCATTATTTTTTGGCAACCCGCTCTTATCGAGAAAAAAATAAATCTTTTTTTTTTTCAAACAAATTTAAGGCACTGAGTGTACTCGACGACATGGTACAGCCATCGCCAATATGTCTGCTAATTGTGGCATTTTCCTGTCTTATTGTCGCTTCTGAAGTAGAACAGAAGATGGAAACCGTTGGCAATTATACGATAAGTAGGTATCGCAATTTTGTATGTTATAAAATAACGTATATAACTGCACAGCAAAATGAAGCAAATAGATGATTTAAGATAACGCATATTATTCCTTTCTTATACAGGGTGACCAGTCTCCAGCAAGTTTCGAATTCCCTGAGTTTTTCTCTGATCTTAGATTATACTGGCCCAATCCAGATTGGTACTTTATGACTAACATATCTATATTTTGATATTTTCCGAGCACCGACGGCACAAGCGAAAATTAAAGAAATAATCATGGCATGCGAGCGCCAAATGCGCGAGCGAGTGTTTTTTAGAGAATACATACAGTGGTGATCATTTAACTTGGGACTATTCTTTCTGAAAAAGTGTAAATATGTTTACACTTATTTGCAAAAAATTGCAATTTTATAGCAAAATAAATTTCCAAAACTTTCTATAAAATTGCAAAAAATGCCGAGGGGTTATTTATATCGTGTCACTTATGTACACAATGTCTGGTACCTATTGTTCTTTTGTCTATTTATGACCGGTCCTGTCGAGTGTGTACTACAACTGAATCAATGGATCAGTCAATACGAGGTGGCAAAAATAAGATGTGCTTCCTAAATCAGATTTTTGGCCAAATAGGGAATTTTAACTATTTTTTTTTTAACGTGGTCAACTAACTAGCATTTATTATGCACATTTATAAGAATCTTCCTCTTGATTAGAGGCGGTTTATTAAGGATTAGTGATAATGGGGTTAGGATTTGTGGTTCTTCTCAGTTCAAAAACTTAGGATTAGGTCGCTTAAGTTATTAGGCTTGTTATAACCTTTACTCCGTAAATAATAAAGATTGTACATGAGGGGTGAAGTATTAACCAATCAACGACTGTATTAATTTAAAACCTGTGCTTTGACGGGTCAACGGTCAAAACCTGTGCTCAGGCTATATAACAGTGTTTTCGAACTCGAATATCTATGCTCAGGCAACCTTTTAGGCGGTTGAATGCAAATACTGTGCCCCCACCCCTAGTATTACTATGGGGTGGGGGCACTATTGTTTAGACCAAACGCTTATGTGCGCTTGCCTAATGAAAACCTTTACTCGGGCGTTGGGTAAAGTGCGTGATTTTAGCCAAAAATGTGAGGTTATTAAATTGTAAACGGGAATTTAAATCGTTTTTATACGAGTAAAATTTATTTCAAAGTCGGAGATATATTTGTTTTTATTTTTCCATTGCCACTTCGTAACCAAACTCCAATACTTTTCAACAAACAACCAGTGATTTATGAGCAAACTAAACACTGACACTAATCCTCATCTTTTTGTGAGGCGAGGACATAGTGCAAACAATGACGGGGTTTATTGTTCGATACTAATTCCTAAGAATTTCTACAAAATTGCAATTTTTTGCAAATTTTTAGAAAGAAATATTTGCAAAAAAGTGTAAATATTTGCACGTATTAGTCCTAAAATAAATGATCACCACTGTAAAAAAAATAATAAATACTATAACGAAATTCCCTGTTTTATCCCTAATCAATAATTAAATTCCTTGATTTTCTCAAAAAAGGTAGATTTTCCCTGATTAGAAAACGGCATTTTGAAATTCCATGGTTTCCCTGATTCTCTCTGACGCTGGTCACCCTACGGATCTCAAAAGCCTATTTTTTTCTCAATCACGTAGAATTCTATCCGTTAGCTTTTTTTTAAGCCAATCTTTTGATAAAAAAACATTGTATCATTACTTCCAACAGGTATTAAAAATATTCTACAATGTCCACCAACGCCACAAGATGAATTAGAAATATCATTCCTTTCGCGGAATACTATAAAAGAAGACTGCGAGCCTCTAAAAAAGGGAAATTGTTCATGTGATGATACACCAGAGCAGTGCTGCCTCGACTTTTGCATTTCACCTGTACCTGAATTAGTGTGCGTGGACAAGAGTGAGCTAATAGAAGCTAAAGGTATGTGCCCATCATATGCAATATCAATTGCAACGCCACAGTAATTATTTTCCCTTATGATACATATGAATGAAGAGAAAACAATGCAATGGATTTTTAAAATGAAATGTGATGATTCGGACTATATATTTTTTTAAGCAAAATATAAAACTTAGAACACTCACAATTTTAAGCATTTTTTCACACTAAAACGCAAAATGTAAGACAAAACACAACAAACAAAAAATAGGGAGCAGGACCAACTTCAAAACTTTAAGACTTTTTACACATTTTATTTAAGGTTAACAGTTTTTTTATTATAATAAGCTGTTTGTTTCATTGACATAAGTTTTGAAAAATGGTTATAAGCTGTTTATTTCATTGACACTGGAGTTTTTTTAAATTGTTATAAGCTGTTTGTTTCATTTACCCTAGAGATTTTTTTTAATTGTTAATTACCGTTGGGTTATTGACACTAGAGTGCGTGGTGAAAGATGCGAACATGGAAGGCCTATTAGGCACGTGGAACTACACGGCCGGCAGCCTAATGAGCGTCTACGACGGCACGATATGCGGATGCACGTGTTCGACCAACGGCACGGGGCCAATCTGTGCCGAAAAACGACCATGTAAAGATGAGGACGACTGGAGCATTTTCAACTTATTGTGGTAACGCACTTTTAGAACGCAATAAACTCGTGTGTAAAAGTTGTGTTGCCACTCAACTCGTTTGATAAAAGAGAACCAGGTTTTGAAATGGGTATTTAAACAAAATAATTCAAGGATATGAATATACATGTACATGTAGTATAAATCAAGTAAGTGATTGGAAAATTATACCGATATGTATATGTAATAAAGTAGATTGTAAAGACAAGACTTACAATAGTTATGGTTATGGTTAAGAGTTATGGTTGGGCAATTTGCGTCGTTGGAAGTATCCAGTTTTGAATCAATATCCAATTAATTAGAAAATTGTAGAAGATTAAATTCAATTTTCCCTAAACTTGTCAATTTGTAAACTTTCTTAAATTTCTTTCCTGACCATTTAAAAGTCTCTTGGTTTAAATAAAATATATATCCTCAAATCTTATTGAAATTAAAGTATCAATGCTGAATCTGACCGTCAATAAAACACAACAAAATAGTTTTCGACTGATTTACTTCTAAGATTTTGTAAGTGTCTAACAATATCTTGGATTATTTAGTAACAAAAGACCTTAACCAATTATCAGTAAAACAAAAATAAGCGTTAACACATTAAAAATTGGACCACTTAGTCAATAGACTAATGTGGGACGAACAAAGAACAAATATATAAGCACCTAAGTCAACTAAGTCAATTGTAAATCATCAACAACAACAAAAACATTTTACTGGATTAAACATGAACTCAATGCAAGCATAAAGAGACACGAGTCGGCAATGGTGGGTTATTAAGTAATAAAAATGCATGACATCTGCCATTTTTTGATAGACACTCTGATGAACACATCTTGTTTTAAAATTAAAGTAAATGGCTGTCTAAAAGCACATTCAGCATAAACTTGACAACCATGAGATTTTTCACACCGACCCCTTATTGAATTTTCCATCTGTTTTTGATTACATTAACAGTAACGAACACCATGTTTCAAAGAAATTCTAATGAAACAAGTCTAGCAATATAGCACACACGGGTGAACACATTAAATAACATAATAAGTCTTTAACAATATCAACGACAAAATTATGAAACAGGTCAATAAACCTACACGTATAAACAATGGAATGCTCTATTATAATGCTGATAATTATAATCTTCAGGTTAATCTATCCGATCTTTATTATTCTTCTTTGTTATTTAACAACTTTCCTAACATTACAATTCATTTTTCAGAAAATGATTAGGATTCCTGTTCTCAACATTCTCCAATAATCTAACAATCAAGTCATAAAATATCCGTCTACTAAGCTACAGCGGAGTAAATCCAAAAATAGTAATATTTTATAATAAGCACGAGTCCTTGTTATGCAGGATTATTATTTGAAATTATGCTTTTGTATTTAAAAACTAGCTGTTATTAAGTATCATTCAAGGTTATATCACAATACGAAAGTAACTTCAGATAACATTTCAACTTCCAAAAAAACCTTTTAAGGCACAACCTGGAACAATATCCTTTGTTACAACTCATGGACCTACATAACCATATCTGAAGCAATTTTAAAATGTTCTAAATTTAAACCTCTTGAAGCACCTCAAGTTTAATACAAGCACCTCAAGTTTAATACAAGCACCTCAAGTTTAATACAAGCACCTAACCTTATCCTGTATCCATCCTGTAACCTTCTAGTACATAGCATTTTAACGTTAACAACTATTCTAGACATATTCATTAGGCAGACAACTACACATTGGCTGTGTCTCATCCCAACCACCACCCATACACACGTGTGCTTATATAAGCACTCTTTATTCTGCATGCGTGCTTATATACGTATGCTTATTCCGAACGAGTGATGATGGGCGCGATCATCTTGGGGAAAGAGTAGTACTTGCACTCCGCTTCGGGTGTGATCGGCATGGTCTCCGTGCGCATGTTCTCTTCCTTGAAGCCTGCCTTGACCAACTGCTCTACTTGCGTCTCCTACAGCATCAACCAATTCATTTTTTTTTAACATTACTTATAATGTCGATGGTGCCTACAGACTGTGAGGAAGCAGGTGGGTGCCTTGACTTAAAGCACAATTGTATACTTTTGTTTAATGTATATTTCGAGACAAAGGTCGGCTAAAATTGGACGCATTGTTTAAATTTTTTTTTTTTTTTCTTTTTAATTGTAATCGATTGCTTTGCCTTTACATGCAAGCCTAAACATATCATTATTAGAATTATATTTTTTTCCATCGATATCTCTCTCAATTAGTGCTGAAAATATAACCTTGTACTGAAACAATATACCTTAAACATCTTTTCGATGTCATCGAAGCGTCCCTTGAGCAGGTCACCCCAAGACGTAAGGTTACAGTAGGTGAGGACGCCACCAGGGCGCAGCAGACGCTTGGCGTGCTCGCCGATGAAGCGAAACTGGTGCGTGTGCCAGTCTTCTTCGCTCAGCGGGTATGTGTCGTATAGGATACCTGTAATCAACGGTATTGTTACGATGAATATTATATGCATGTTAATGTTGCAATGTAACAAGACTTGATTGCAAAAGGACATTCTTTTTTTATGCTTGTGATACCATGATGAAGGCCTACAGTATTGATGTGTGAATTGATGTGAGAACTGGTGGAAAATTGTGACAAAATAGCTTAATCGTTAAAAACGGTCCTCAAATATCGACGTAATAAAAACAATTGACAATTGTGTTTTTATGAAGCACATGTCTTATGAAGACTTTGACATCGAATAGTTTATTGTCAAGTTTAACGCTATTCCTTTTAATAACAAACATTTAACTTAATGATGCTTTGCGAAGCAAAATTATAACAAGAAACTAACCGTCAAATGAAGTGTCTGGTAGTGTAGGCACTACTTCTTCCCACATGCCTTTCAAAGGAGTGACCTAAAATACATACATTGATATTGATTTATTTGCAGCCACATATTATCTCAAAAGAAATTAACTTAAACATGATTCAAGCAATATACACGAAAATCAAATCGAGTTTCAAAAAGAAATATCAAAATCTGTATGTTATTAAAATAAAGAAGCAAACCAAACATTATTGCGGTGGTGTATGAATGTCTCAACGACGTTACATCGTATCTAATCAAGATCAAGATCAAAATAGTTACATGTATATAAATCATAGATAGATAGCCCAATAACCGAAAATAGATACCTTGTGTGGTTGCTTTTTGGCCCACTCCTGAAGTCTAGCAAAGACACCATCATTGCATTCAATGATCACGTGTTCTTGGATGTCGTACTCCTCGATTTTCGTCGCTGCGATGGCCATTCCGAATCCGATTTCAAGCACGCGACCACCTGAGAGCACAAAACGGTACGATGTTATTGTTACGCAAAACATCAAAACTATTAGTTATATAACCATTATTATAACATTGTTATTCTCGTTCGGATATTTTGATAAAAATTATGGGCCGTATATTTATCTACATGGCATTATTTTTCTGCTGAAGCTGCTTACCTTTTGATGCAGCGATAGTGGCTAGCTTATGCATGTAAGGAGTCTCCCAGCGCTCCATGACCGGCTTGCCCATGATGGCCAGATGGTCATCCGAATTGTCATAGTCCGCACTGGCATCTTTCCAATTAATCTTGCAGTCTTCTCCCTTGGCAAAGATGGTCTCTTCTGTGGCCATTGTAAACCTAAGAATAAAACAATCCCGCGTGCTTCTCGTTACTTTTCGCCTGTCAATTTTTAATGGGAATGGTAAAAGGTGTAGTTGAGCATAAGACTAATTGAGGGACACATATACGCAGCTGTTTTAAAGTGTTTATACGTATTATTGGCTAGGGTGCTTTCAAAACGGGACCCCTCAAAATAGTTTTTATTCAAATATAGTCCCGCATTTGTTAGATGTTACCATCAATCTGTATAAACCGTGTATGTCAACATTGCCTGATTTTTTTTCAGTCAAAGTCAACATGCGCTTGTTCATAGAGACTAAGAGTGGATGTCGACATTGTCTGAAATTGACCAGGCAATGTCAACATTCGCAATTTATATTACTTTAACGTACAATGCATAATGCATTGTATGAAAGTAACTCAGAAACGAGTTATAATGTGATTGGCGATTGGTGCACATTTCACCAATCATTTTTATTTTAGTGCACATATTTTCCTCCTAAGATACTTTTACTATGAGTGCAATAATTCTTCAAAACTAAATACGAGAGCTTCTGAATATCTTCAAGCTTTTAAACCTTATCCATATCAATAATTTCCATTTTTAAAATGTAAATGTAATTTGAGATATTTTGACCTCAAACCGCATGGGCGATAATATAGGTTTACAAATCATTCGTGTTTTTGTCGGTTATGACTCTTAATTTTAAAAGTTTAACCATTAACAAGTATAGATTACATACAATAATTGTAATTTTCTTAACGATTATACACTCAAATCAAGAAATAATCACCTTTAAAAAAGTCTGCAACGTAAACGAACAAAGTATCTGCAATTTTTTTTCGGCAAATAGATCGATGCATAAGCTTCTTCGGAGCTATTTGGGGGTGTCCCAAAATTGTGGTTTTGGAACGAGTTGTTTGGGTAACATCTCTGAATCATGTCTTGAATACGTTTACTTAGAAATAACATTCACCTTATAGTGCGAAATTTGTATCTAAAACCAGACATTATCTGCAAAAATATGACTATATATACTTAAGCACTGCGTGTCCCGAGTAGGACTATAAATCTTATAGTAGTGTAGTATCGTACATATGCACTTTTCCCTCGATCAATGAGGTGGAACCATGACCCGCCAAAGGTCCCTCACCACAGTTCCACTGGCAGAACCAAACCAGACT
>LQRL01108241.1:8191-21887 GCA_001703475.1 Hydroides elegans | reverse complement strand
ATTAACTCTCTGGCTTGTCCCCGCCCAAAAAGTGGGACACCTCTCTATTAGAAGTTTTAGGGTTTTGTTTATTTACAAACAAGTTCTACAATCTTCTACAACGTGCATCCACATTTTTATAAGTAAACAAACTCACCAAACTACAATTTCCAGGATAGTGCATCTCTAAAATCACTTGAAAATAGCGAACATTTACCACCTGCATGAAATGGTCTGTGTTTTTATTAATAAATATAATTTAATATTATATATTTAGCAAAAAATACAAAATTACGAATGTTTTTCCTTCGCGCTCACCTAGCAGACGATTTTTATCGACGACGATGACACCTTGCGGGATAATGAAATCCGCTAAACTGGTTTCCAAAGTTTATTTTTAAAGAACTAGGCGGGCTCAGTTTTTACACTCTTTTTTTTTCTTTCGTACTTTTTAATATTCATTTGTAATTTAAAAATGTTTTTATTTATTCAAACAATCAATAAAACTATTTAACACCATGTCTTTTATGGATTGAATTATGTATCTGTAACCCAAATTTTTGCAAACAATATTATTTTATATGATTTATACAAGTGGAAAGCAATCGCAGAATATGTTTCGGAAATATCTTAACATCTAATCAGCAATATGAGATATAGTATAAAAAGTGATGTAGTTTATTTTCAATTATTATTATAATTTTTTTTGAGGTCCGTAAACTTCACTTCACAATTCTTATTGATGGACTCGACACCACGAGATTACGAAGAGCACCTCACGAGCTGTTCCCCCAAAAAGGTGTTCCCACCAATTTCCCGCTGGCTTGGACATTTTTGAGAAAATTCATTCTAGCTTGGAAATTCGAGCAGTTTCAGGAACACATGTTTTGATAATTTCTTAATTTTTACTTTTTTAAGTGAAAATAATTATTTCGAAATTGAATAAACTTGCTTGCAATTGTCTAATAAACTGTAATTTGCAAGATATATTACAATATTTTTACAAATGGTGTTCTTTTACTGTTCCGAGTTGGCTAGAAAAGGAGAAACGGCCCAGATATCTTGGAAAAAATAAACACCTTTTTGCAAAAATTAAATATTCAAAAACTATTTTTTTTTGTTCTACGTAATAGTAAAGTTGAGAAAGTCTTTGTCAATAATTGTGCGCTTAGCGGCCCAGCCATTACAAGCGCTATAGAAGAACTCACAGATAGAAAGTTGATTTAACAACTTTTTGAAAAATATGTCGTGGGGTGCCCTTCGTTTCCTTATGATTATGAGTCACAGTGACTTATTTAGCGAGCACAGTTGCTCATGCACAATCCTCCATCAATAGGCGAGTTTGTGGGAGAATATTTTCTGTACTCAAGCATTTCAGGTATTTGTCTTTTTCAGGAGCGCTCATGATACATCATTGCACAAACTGTCTTTTTTAGTTTCGAAGTTAGGAATTTTAATGCAAGCTCAGATTTCCTAGTGTTAAAGTATTTAATAGAGAGGGATGTTAGGGTGCTTCTTATTTCGCCTTCACTTTTTTCAGTACAACTATTTGGTCAGAATACTCGATTCCTTGATAAATTACGGCTCGCCGTAATCATATCTAAACATTGAGAAAGTCTTTGTCAACTCATAAGCTAGAGAATTTCTTTCAAATTATTATTATTTGTTTTTTTTTTAATAACTATTCTCACTTCTTATTACGAAATTAAGTATTTTTTAAAAAAATAACTATTCTCACTTCTTATTACGAAATTAAGTAATTATGAAAAACGGTGTTCCTTAAACCACTCAAATTTCCTAACAAGAAATGCTTTTTTTCATAAAATTTCCAAGCCAGCTGGAATTTGGTGGAGAACACATTTTTTGAGGAACAGCTCGTGAGGTACTCTTCAGTTTCGACATTTTTTTCGAAAAGAAGCCATCTGATCCCACCACTTTGCTAAAAAAATATTTCTTGTGTGTTATTGTTTTGTTTTTTTTTTTACAAATATGTTCTACTTTAATTATTAAGAACTATTAAACCTTTCCAACCCTGCATGTTTATGGAATGGAAATGGAATTGGTTATATATATCAAATTCAAAAGCCAAAAGTGGTAATCATTTGATATTATGTAAAGGGGGTACTTAATTATGACAATGCATTTACATAAAACAACGGCTACTAAACTAAATTATATTGACCTCTGATGAAGCTAATAAATTTTCAAAATATTGGTACACTAGAATCTGTATAAAAAGAAGTCTTTTCATAAAACTATCTTAGATCTACGCTAAATGGAATCTGGACACTTTATTCGATATGATTTCATGTGTGATAATAATAAGAAATTGGTTATATCAAAACATAAATAATAATTATAATTATTTATTTGTAACTTATTGTTTTACGAAAATATAGCCATAGAGATAAAATATTAAAAGGAAGTTCTGGGAAAAGTCACTACACTCCCCCCTCCTCTTTACAGAGAGTGTAGAGCACTCACACCCAACATTATAATTCAAATGATAATTCTAATTTTATGTAGACTTAAATCCAAGTAGCTAAGACAAACTGTCATAAAATGTTTTTTGGAATATACATTTTAAAATAAGATTCCACTTGACACAATAATGACATGTGTTTTGTATTAATTTATAATATATCATTGATTTCCTTCCTTTTATTTCAAACTCAACTTCAAATTGTCGTGTCCCAAACTAGCAGGTAAACTATAATATTCATGCACATTAGTTAAAAAAAATCCTTTGACATAAGTTGTTTTGTCTGCTAGAGGACATACCTTCGATGGGAATAGCCTCAATGTTTAATTTGCAAGTCATCATTAGTATAACAATTTAAGTTATATATAACACACTTAGGTGGAATTTGTTGATAATTATTGATTTGTGTGTACGTATCAAATTAATTACTTTTATCTAAGCATTTTATTTGCCTGTAACTGTAAAATAAAACCCTACACATGAACAAAGTGTTACAATAATTGTGACTCACATCAGTAGACGTCTAGGTTTTCTTGGCTGGACTATATCAATATATTTAATTTAGAAATAACCCTAACCGACCAGAGTTGGTTCAACCTGATCTAAATGAGAGCTTTACATAAATAAAACGTGAAAACCAGTTGTTAACTGAAAAAAAATGTTCATTTAAACGTCTCAATAGCCAAATATCAATATTATTATACATTTATAGCTTAATTTATGCGATATATTTAAGTTACATCAATAGTCATCGTTTAAACAAAATATGATTTTCCTTTTTCCCAAGATTGTGCACATATTATGTATACATAAACTGCAATATATTCATTTGAATGAAAAGTGCACCCCCTGTTCAGATGAAAGACACACCTCCAAAAGAGTCTACTTCTTCACATGTAAACAAGTTAGCCTTTTAGGACACTTAGTTTGTTTTTTGGACTGACCTCGCACTTTATCCTATACATAAAGATAACCCAGCCGGTATAGTGCGACTCTCTTTTGATTAAATGTCAGTCTTTTGTCTTAAAAAGACTCTTATCAATAAAATTCAGTCCCTCTTCGGGTGCACACAGTTGTCTCGCAATGCAAATGAGATCAAAATGAAACAAAAACGTTTTGATTTAATACCGTTGAAATTTAGAGCATATAAATAATTTATTTCGCTAATGAACAGCTTTTCCTTAAAGAAATTTGCAATACCAAACACATTTTTCATTTTTTTAAATCAAAAATATAAGGGTCAAAAGTTGATATTAGCAAGTGTGTTAAATATATGATCCCAAAGGGAAGAATGTATATATGCTCTTAGTTTCAGCTATTTGCATAAAGCGTATGAAGAAAAGATGAGATGATGGAGGGGTTAGTATATACATTTTGAAGGAAATAACATTTGTAGAACTTTTAAACCTGAGAGTTTATTTATATATGTACACGTATGACATTTTAGCTGAAAGTTTTTATTTTACATGCTGACATTCGTAAAGACATATACACAACAGCAAAATATTATTTACGATTATATACCTTTTCTTGCATATATGATTATGCATTAACTTAACTGTTTCTTACCATATGAATCCAATTTAGATAAATCTTACAATTATTAGAAAAAGTATACATGTTTTTCTCACTTCACATTAAATTACTGCTTAATATTAAGACGTTTATTGCTTTATGAATAATTGCCATCGTCTTCTGGATATTATATAAGAACGAATTATAGAGCAATATACAATATAATCACAAAAAAGAAATTTGTAATGAATTATTCATATGCATATTGCAAGTAAACTGCAGATAATTTTATGATAAAAACTGTAAATTAAAAATTCATTTCATTATATACAATTATATATACTTAGTAGGTGTACATAAGCGATATGTCATATATCCTTTGTGTCATCTAAAGCAATTTCACATCATTTGAATATATGCAAATACACCAAATCACAACAAAGAAAGGTATAAATAAATGGTTACATACATGTTGCAAACAATATCATTAGATTATTATTATAAACTATAAATTCCGATAAAATCAACTCATTATATGCAAGCATATATACTACGTACACATAAACTCCTTGTCATATAATTGTTTGCCTGCACAATTCACAACTGTATACAACTCATTATTGAGGGCTATGTCGTATAATTCATTGAAACATCTCAAGCTTCTTGTCGACAAATAAATTTCAAATGACTAAATATTTGGATATGCTTAGAGCAATGTACCATAGCCTCACAACAAAGAATGATGTCATAAATGTATCACATACATAATCCAAACAATCTGCAGATAATGTTATAAAACTATAAATTCTGATAAATTCAACTCATTATATATAAGTATATATACAACGTATGCTTAAATTCCTTGTCATATGATAGTTTGCCACCAAAACAACTTCACAAGTGCATACGAACTCTTCATTGGAGGTTGTGTAGTATAATGCATTAAAACATCGTAAGCTTCTCAACAATTATAGATATATATACTTACGGACAAAAGTTCTGCACCATCAAAAGTAAAAATTCATATAAAATCAAGTAGTGGATGGTTTTTGTTCAAATTTTCACACAAAATGAACTAATATGTCTGCAATGATCTCACAAAATTTCAATTTTCTTGTCATAGATAACCTTGTCTTAAATAGACATAATATCACACACCCCCGCCTTTTTCGATTCCCCGTTTCCAAACCTTAACTTACTCATGATTGAATTAAGCTTGTATTGGTACCCCATCCAACGATCAGTGAGTCTTTACGTCTTGGCATCGACGTAATCAGTCTGTTTGGTTGATACTGAGGTATACGAACCATCAATCTACTGGATGCAGGGGTAATAATATCGCTCTCCCGGTCTTCGGAAGACCCATTGTCGTGCGTCATTTTGGTACAATAGAAATCGCGAGTGGTCGCTAAACACGACATCGTTTCGGTTTTTATTAGACCAGGACGCTCCTGTGTGATATTAGACCCATTGGAGCCATAAGCGCTGTTTTCGGTTATCACGTACGGGGCAAACGAAGGCTCTTCGTAGCCGAATATAATTTTCGTGCATACGTCGAAGAACCGTTCTGGCGCTTATCATCGGATTATGCCGACAATGAATTGTCCCTGCTGTCTGCAACACACTTCCAAACTATTTTGAATGTGTGTGAGGCGAATTTTGCGATCCTGATTACGTGTCGTTACCCGCGGTCTACCGGAATACGGACGATCGCGGGCCAATCTGGTTTCTTCTAAACGTTTTACGAGACTTTGAACTATTGTCCGGTGGACATTAAAATGTTTTTGCAACAGTATTGTGTGAGGTTACACCCATAAACATGCCTATATCTCGTTTCCTTTCGATTTAGGAAAATCGTGGCATCTTTAATCTCAGGTCGCCACCAATTTCTCTTCTTGAATTAACCTTTCCCTTTGTTATACTATACAGCGACATGTTTTTCGCCGCCATAGACAAAGTATATATGACCACAGGACCCTGAATTGAATATATCACATTTGTTCGAGTATTAACACTTTGATAAAGAGTATGGACAAATAAACATACTGTATGATTTTATACACACAGTTAAATATACTTGCCAAATTTCAGAAAAAAATGGCCTGAAAAAAATTGATTTATTTAGAAAATAAAAATTGAATAAATGGTGCATCTTTTTTGTCCTTAAGTATATCTATCGTTAGTAGGTATACATAAGCGCTATGTCTTCTATCCTTTTTACCATCTAAAGCAATACCACAACCGAACAAGAATTCAATAATTAGGATTGTGTCGTATTATTCATTGAAACATCGTAAGCTTCTCATCGACCCATGTACTGACGTATAGTCGACCGCCCCACGAAATAGCACAACGAGGCCACAGTAGCTCTGAATTAAGATTCATCTTTGACCACTGACCTGTCTTTGATAAAGCTAACAGGCCGTTGTTTGAATCAGTCATAAGAACGGCACCATCATCATCCTCCTGGCATATTCGGGGCCAGATCAATTTGCTAGTTTTACTCAAAGACTTTTCTTCTGGTGCCGTGCTTAATGTAGATTGGACGGTTATGTCGGGACCGTATGATTTTGTAAACGTGAGGTTTCTTTTAAGGATATAAATCTTGTTGCAGTCCCAACAACTGAGCTTTATATTATATGCATTGACACAGACCCTATGGTCGCACATATTGTTTAAATGTCTAATGTCCTTGCATGGTGTCGGAATGGAATGTGTCCGTTGCCAAGTGACACAACTGTAAACATGGATTGCAGGCAATCTTCTTTTTGCGGCATAAAGGCGGTCTGTGTGCACTGCTAAATCACAGTAATTTCCCTTTGCAATCGTCTCAATCAAATCACCTAAGATTAATGTGTAACGTATAATAATTAATTAATTAGGCCTCTTGTCAAAGCAATATGAATTTAACATATCTTTTGTAACCAATATTTTGTTAGTTATTACCACATATTCAATAGAGTGATTAAACATTTAATAGAAGGAAACAAATAAATCTACAATGTAGTGAAAATATAAATAAATATCATATAAAATAGACACCTACCCTTTTGTGAAGATTCGTACAGATGTCCCCGACTTGCTACAGCTACAGTTTTCCAAGGCAATAATGCAACGCTGTACACCAGCGATGTCTCACCATGTCCTCTCATAGTACGCAGCAGCTTTAGTTCCTTGTCATACACATCAATTCCACCTTTGCCTTGGCAGCTCCAAAGCTCGCCGTCTATGATATTTAGCGACAAGGGCCACCCAGCTAGACCAACTTTTCTTACTATCATCAATTTTCTATGTAGTATGGAATTTAAAGACCTCTGAAACTGCCCTGAAACCAACCAGCGACTACACTATATTACCGTTCCGATGACAGTCATGAGATGGCGATTGATACAATATTTTTGAATGCTTTTGTACGTATATATTTATCATATACTCAGTAAATTTGATTTGAATAAATTGATTATTAAGTTTAGATAGGAAAGGCACTTTCTTTATATAAAAAACACTTGCTTGTTTTGTTACAAAAGCTATATCGACTCATTTTACTAATATTACTAACCTTCTATAGTTTGGATCACTCGTTTTACAGCTTCAACTTTATTTCTCTGTCTACTTTCAACACTTGTCATTGAAACAATTAATTTCTTGAGGGCAACTGTGGTGCCGTCATCTCTGTCTGAAATTTTTACCAAGTTTGGCAATGGTTGACCGTTTTCATACCGTTCTGCCATTTCACGGCCAAATATTTCATTTTGGGAATTTTCCTGTGATTCAACTGAAACGCCAATAATTGTTTTATCTAATAATTCAAAGTAATAAAGACAGGCAACATATTTGTTTAACAGCAATAAAATTTCATCCCTATCCGACAATTGTCAACGCTTGTCTGAGTTTTGAAAGACAGCCAGGTATTTCGTGACTTTATTTTTATTATCATTATAGAATGATTGATGGCTGTGTTATTTAGTCATTGGATATGATAATTATATGAAATATATCAATTCGTTTATACTTGTATATAAAGTTTGTGTTCACTTAATGAACTATGCATCTACAAAACAAAATATATGTTCTTACCACTAACTGGAAATGTTGTCATATGTCCTGGCCCAAAATTATACACAACCGAAAATATCAGTCCAAGACTGAATACATCTACTGATGCAGTGTAACCATGCTTTGATTTCTTTAAGAAAAATTCTGGCGCCGAGAATGCTGGTGTTCCAGCTGCTGATCTATTTTGCTTGGCTGAAAAGGTTGGCTGACTTAACGTGTAGTCATATATCTTAGCATATCCGAAGTCTCCAAGCTTTACAACGGGGCGTTCATTTAACGACTTCATCAATATGTTTTCGGGCTTTATATCTCTATGGACAATATCATGTTGATGCAAGTAAGAGATAGCCAACGTGGTTTCATTCATTATTCGAAGTTTTTCTAAAAATGATATTTTCGGGTTTTGTCCTAAGTGATGGTTCAAATCACCTAAATCGCAGAATTCCATAAACAGCCAAACTTTGTTTCCATGCTCAAAATATTCATGTAGCTTTACCACATTTGGATGCGAACAAGCTTTCATCTTTTCACCCTCTTCTAAAGCCATTGTTTTGAGATCATCATACTGACCCCAATGGTCTGCAATAAGGATTCCTTTTGCAGCTACAGAATTACCCGTTGTAATCATATGCGCTTGGCACACAGATCCAAATGTGCCTTTTCCAATTACAGCATCAAGGTTTATACGATAACCTGCTACATCTATCTCGCCCGGACCTGGTCCACCTCTTATCGCTTTTTCACTACGTTCCATTATTGATAAATTAGAATCTTGTAAATGTGTCAAAATAAATCATCAATGTATGATTTCTTAATAAATTTGATCAACGCAAACGAAAACTAAACATAAAATATCCAAAAGAAAATAATAATATAATAATATTCTATATCATAGAACACGAAACAAACAGTTGCGTATTTTTAAACTTTGTCAAAGCCAAATTGTTATATTCTAATCATATTTGCATTGATTTGATACTCTATGATATCCCTTGCATAATAATGTAGAAAGGTATGTAGAAAACAAGTTGACTAAGTCGGCTAATCAATAACATAAACATTCACTATATCTAGACAAGAAGTGGGTATGCCTTTTTGAAGTGCATATAAATATAGGATAAGTATTACATGGCGCTTAGTGGCCATATAACGTCATATTACTTTCTTTTTCTATTTGTGTCCTATCCAGCTTATAATATTATATTATGTGTTGTCCTTTGCAAAAATTATGCAAACGCAATTCCAGTATGTTTATGTTAAATTATATTGATCATTATTCAATGAAATATATATACAGTTTTAAGTTTTGATATATATTTTAACCATGTCTTTTCAATCATGTTACGTAGACAGCATATTTATTACCGCTTGATCACCTTTGAATGCCTAAATTGTATTTCTATAAATGATTGCATTATCTGAACAGCATTTGTTCAAAATTAGACAATATAAATGCGTGAATGCCATTAATATTTTGTTTTGTTGTTTACTCTGTTCAATTAATACACAGTTAATAGCTACTTTTTTCTATTTGTGATGATTAAAAAATGTCATTAGGTAGTATAATTGATAGTTCATATGCGAAATCTTAAACAATGAAGATTTTTTTTGGATTTACTTTATCATGTTTACTTTTTTTGGTAAAGATGTCAAATGTAATCGCTCATCTTTAGTTTTGATAGAAATGCATAAATATTTCAGAGGATAGCAGGCAATATATCTTCAATCTATTCCTTTTGACTTTCAATTTCGAGTGTTTGTGGATCTACATTTCTTATTCATTTTACCAGCCCTGCAGATCTGTATTTGCTATCATTTGCCCTCATATATTTTGTCATCAAGGCGTTATTATCTGCTTATTTTAAGTTGTTGATTATATTCGCCAAACCAAAAATCCTTCATCTTTATGTTCAATAGCTTGAAGAATTAAATAGGTTGATATATATAATGCATGAATATTTCTTCCTTTTGTATATTGATTGGGACAATGATTTGTTGGAGGATGTATGAAGTTCTATGTCGAACACCAGTAAAACACAGTGATTCTTTTTATATAATTTAGCATGTTACAGCACACATACATGTTCTGCATCTCTTATATTAATTTGTTCGGGGACGCTTACTGTGCTTTTGCGATGAAGGTTTTATTCAGATGATACGATATTGAAATGTCAATAATAGTTATTTTTATGATTATCAAGTAATAAAGATATGCAACATATCGTTCATATTATAATGACATTTTTTATCCCTACCTGATAAATTAACAACGCTTGTCTCAGTTGTGAAAGACACCTAGATATTTCGTGACTTTTATATATATAATCATTTTAAGTGACTGTTTTCTGTGTTACATAATTAAGGTAATTAGGAAGTAAGCGTGTGGATGGTTTAAGTTAGTTTATATGTAAAGTTTAAGGTTTCTTAAAGTGTACCTTTGTTTCATTTGCAACCCGTAGGCTGAATTTCGTTACAATTTAAGAAAATTATACAAGTTCCATATAATTAGAACACTTTGTTAAACGAATATCGATCTGTACAAGTTCGATGTGTCAAATTGACGGCACACCGGTGAACTCACCGGGATTCCTTGGGCTGCAAGGTTACAGTTGTTTTGCATACCATTACGAAAACAATTCGATAAATCACTAGGAACCAGCTTGTTAGACATAAATCTTGAGGGAAGGCAGGGATTTGAATTCACGTTTCTCTGATTTATGTTTGCTTGGCTGGCTAGCGCTGATATCAACTAAGCCACCGTGCCTCTATATCTATGTGCACTCACTGAATTATACACTTTTAAAAGCCATAATTTATGTTGTTATCACTAACTGGAAATGTTGCCATATGTCATGGCCCAATATTATACATAGCCGTAAATATCTTTAAGTAAAATATATCCAGCACAGTTTCTCTTCTCTAGAATAACTAAGGCCTTGTAGAAATGTTCTTACTGGTATTTTACAGAATAGAAGGAATATGAAAATATATTATATATATTAATTCAAAATTTAAGTCCATTGAATGAAATTTGAAAATAAAATTTATTCTTTTATAAGCAAATACGGCAGAAACAATGGAATATCCTGGAGAAAAAAAATCATAAATAAAAAAGAATAACTTATATTCCTTTTTGATACTTTTAATTTACAAGAGTTGTCGCGTACAGAAATAAACAGGATCAGAACAATATTATAGCATACCAAAAAGGCATTGTTCCTTAAATGCTCGGTCAATTGTTAAAATTCACCAGGCACTTTTGAATACACATAAATATTATACACACGATTCACACGATACATACAGTTTCAACTTGAGTTCTCTATCTCGGGCAAATAAACGTCAGAACACATCCATTACCCCAATTATTGATTGGTATGGTTTTCTATATATAACCATGTTATCGATATCGAAGTAATTTCAAAATTCTTGTACATCTATACACCGGTATGTTTTTAAATTTTAAATTTTGACTTATTTTATTTTTACATTAATTTATTTGCAATTCGTCGTTCAAGAGCGCTGTAACTCTTTGGCATGATGGATTATCATTGGACATTGATATGTAGCAAGTTACACCATATACATTATCGTAAATGCATTAAACTAAATAAAATAAGAAAATTTTAGAAAATCATATTTCTTGCAATATTACTAAGATGTGCAATTCTATTTAATTAATTTATTAAATGCTTGGCTTAATTTTGTTCAAATATAAAAAAAAAGACTTAATATTACAATTATTTCAAATATTATATTTTTCTTGTCCCAGCTTTTTATTTGCAATCTTCTATATTACGAGAAAAAAATTGTTATTGCAATCGCATCACTTTTAGAGGATAAACACACCTTTTACCATGTAAACCTTTTTCTTTATGTTTAAGACTTATTAACACTATAAGATTTATATGGGTGTATTGCCTTTTACATTATACATGCTGAATAGGGGATTTAGAATTGTGACATTAAACGTTTCAGTAGCCTTATTTAGATTTGAAAGTAATCATCTTTTACAGTATATGCATTGATTTTGTCCAGCTATAAAACATTTTAAGCGCTCCCGCGTTGTGGTTTGTTATGCAATAAATTTAGCGTATCAAAGGGGCGGAGCCACTCAAATGAGTTACAACACTCTTTTGATGCAGTGTTATGTATGAGCTGCTGCATTCGCCGCGAAATAAGTCAACGTGACTCATAATTAATTGTCACCTGTCGAGTCCCTCAATCCCTCAATAACTTATGTAGCTGTTTGAATTTTTAGATATTTCCGAAGCATATTCTGCGATTGCTTTACACATATATAATTTATACATGAATAGACATTTTGTAAAAAGAGTGGTTGAATATACATTATCTTAATCAATAATACAAAGGTGGCGACAAATATTTATATTTATAAGAAGATGCGGATCCCCTGTCAAACCTATTTTGGTTGGAAATTGTAGTGAAAACGCCATTTGGACTTGGGGAAGGATCGGAGGGAAGTATGAAGCAGTGGAAGTACGGGAGGGAAGTCGAGAGGAGGCGTTTTAGGGTTTTAAGATGTTGTTTCACGGAAAGGAGGATGGGTATCGTATGTGTGTACAGGGGCATGTGTCAGGGCTGGTTGTGATGCGAATGGGAAAAATGTGAGAGCGGAAAGTGAGTGGAAGAAGGTAGAGAATGGTGTGATGCGAGAGAATGTGAGACGCTAATGGGAGAAGAGTGAAAGGGTATGACAGGCGTTAGAGGAAAGTGGAGAGAAGAATATTTTTGTGGACACATCGCATGCAAAATGGGGAAGGGGAATGGAAGCGAATGGATAGAATAGACTGGGAAGGATGTGGAAGGAGGTAACGAAGGAGGCGATGAAGGGTGTGTTACAACCGAGGGGAAGGGTTGTAGTACAAGCGCCCCAGGGTCATGGATTGAGAATAGAAAGGGGGGATGAAGGGCAAGGGAAAGAAAAAGACCATGGAGTAGGATTGGACAAAATGTGTCAAATGAAAAACACCAAAACGAATGGTCACTTTGGTATTGAGCGATTCGATGCTTATAAATAGATGTGGAATGAGATTTCAGAGGTTGGTCAAGAGTCGAACTCCAACAAACAGAGTGCTCATTAATGCTGTCGGGGGGAGGGGGGAATTGGCAGAGCAGACGATAGCAAGGGGGTTGAGGGCGTTTGAATTTCTCGAGTTGGTTAAGGAAGGAGGGGATAAATGAGCGGGAGGTAAAGAACATGGTGGTGATGTTGGGATTAACGACTTGGATCACTGTTTAAAGATGGGAGGGTCAGCTTTGATGGTCGCGGAGAAGTTAAAACAGAATCTAATGGGATCAAGGGTCTACTGCAACATCGGTTTGGGAAACAATTAGGGGTGGGATGGATCTCAATAATGGGCAGAACAGATGCCTCTAGGGAGGTGGCGGGTACGGATACGGATTAACGCATTAGTGGGAGAAGCGTTGGAACTGGAGAGGTGGCGGGTTAATGGGGTGGAGAGAGATTTTATCGGTCCGGTAGAACTATTTGGGTTGCATCTTGGGCTGCATTCTAACATCGAGGGACTCGATGTACTGGGTTGGACGGTAGTGTGATTAGTTGAGGACTGGAAGGAAAGGTTGGGGAGGAGGGGAAATAAGTGGTTACGCAATAGAGCAGGGGAAAGGAGGGGAAAAGAG
>LQRL01108237.1:0-15685 GCA_001703475.1 Hydroides elegans | reverse complement strand
GCATCTTGTGAGTGGCCAGACTCTTTAAACGCTGTCGTCGCATCCCATCCTGCGTGTTCCATTAATATTTCTTCTCCACCTGGATGCTAAAGACAAAAAAATGTAAATATAAAGTTGAAAGTATTGTTACTATTTTTGAGTTGATTGACCGATCATTTGAGAACGCAATAAATGATTTGCAATGAATCATAAGAATATATGAATTATTTTTAAAAGTGAGACAAGTGTATGAACCGACACCGCAAACAGATAAGAAAGCGTATATACATTCCCCATCTGAGTGTGGAATTGGAGAATATTCAGATTTTGCATAGGGCTAAGGGGGTAACATTATTGTTGTCTCTTATTAAGAGCTTATGGAAATATGGTTTTAAATCTTAATGACGCAGTTTATGAGGCTTCGAAAACTATAGTTGACTTTTAAACAAGGCAAAAGAAAATAAACACACATATAAAATATAAATTATATTCACTCGTATTTATAAAGCTCTAATTTGAAATTATGCAATAAACATTATATTATAAATTTTATTCATTTATTTAATAAGATATATGCAGATAAATATGAAGATAATGCGTGCAAGAAACACAACTGACACACGAATCAGGTGTAAGTCAAAATGACATCGGCTCCTGTTCAGTGTATGGTTGAACCTGATCCAAGTGCGTCATTTCCTGTGTGATCCGAAATATACACACATATATTTACAGCTTTTTCTTTTGTTTGACTTACCTGATTTAAGAAATCTGTGATATCATATATTTTATCTTTGACTATTATCCAGCAAGATGATGGATCACTGTGTTCAGCAACTTCATCTTCTGAATAATATCTTTGATTAGAAACCGGCATTTCAACATTCAATTTATCGTCAGCATTATGGCATTCATTCAGATGATTGTCGGAAATATTGTCTCCATTGAATTTAGATGATAAAATATCATCACAAACGTGTTCTTTTTGTAAAATGATATTCGATGTGCTGAGAGAGTCCTTGTGGTCAAGAGTCTGGATTCTTAATAAGGAGTGTATATAATCCATGTTGATTGTTATCTGCAAAGCAAATGGACATTAATATTTAAAAAAACGATTATTTAAAAAATGCTTTAAAGATAAAGTAAAATCATTATTGCAATTACAAAATGAAAATGACAAAAATGTAAAAATGGTAAAAAGAAAACCTTTCAAACCTAATTTCCACATTCTAAAGATTGGGCTGGTTAAGGTTGGGGAAAACTGGTTAAGAAACGCATAATTGAATGGCACACTGCCAGTTTGAATTACATTGCAGTTGTCCTATTTAAAACTAAGTAGTCATTATACTGATACAGAAAAAGATTATATGAAAATAAAATAATATTATTTTACAGCATTTTTGTTAACAATAAAATTCGATTAAATAAATTTAGTTTATTTTCGAACAGGCAAGTGAGCGTTTTTGAATTGTTGACCATTGAATAAATATTCATCTTACAATTATATACCATTAATATTTAGAAACATGATAAGCCAAATAAAACGAATACATGGTCATCTAACTTTTTCGCCTCGGAAACGTTTCCTATCAGAAAGGTACACAATAACTAAAACAATTAGGAATGTCGCATTCATAGTAAGACGGGTTTCATCTTCATAGTATAATGTGTTCTTTCAGTATGATTATATTCTTTTGCAAATCATAGAAAAGAAAACGACGTGTTGAACCAAATGAATGATCTTGTAAAGCCCATAAGTACATGTTCAAATCATTTTTCAGAAAATGCATTCCACTCATTTTTGGGTTGATCTTTTTGAAAATGCAAATGATTGTATTGGGCCCATACCCCTGATAATATACTGACCCTTGTTTCCATATGTCATTATTAAAAATAATATCAAATGAAGAACATTTAATCTCTGCATACCTGATATTACGCACGTCAAAATAAAATTACTCCTCAATTATGTATTTCATATTGATGCCTTATCCCGTTTGATTTAAATAAACATATGACAAATATGTCTCGCTTAGTTTATATAAAATGTTGATACCTATATTCTATTTGAAACATGTTATCCTTTTTGCAATCAATTTTAATGTGTACGTGTTTATTCAGTTAGACAATTAAGTAGCATTTAATATTTTCCCTTTGATTTATTCAATGATTAATCTGAAATAAAGTAAATTTATTGAATAGTGATGTACATAACTATGATTAAGTAACGCTCCTTTCATTGGTTAAAATCGGGGGTGTGTTCACCCGTCAAAACATTTACCGTGTGTGTAACTATGTGATATTAATGCAATAAGTCGTAATATTTACCTTAAAGCCCTATTGTCATCAGAGGGTTTATGACGTTCATTGTCAGAAACACCCCGCTTTATTCTTATAAAGGGGACAGCATGTAACATGCACCGAGGGTCATATGAAACCAGCACGCTATGTGTTGTATTTGAGCTGCTTACATGCATAAAATTGCATAAAGCATATTAGACGGAAAGAATAAGTTGGCATTGAAACTTTAGGCGATTTATAAAGAATAAATAAAAATCATGGTCAGGGGATGATATAAAGCATTCGGCGTGAAATTAACAAAATTATTTATAATTCACAAGAAAGCTTAAATAAGTGATATATTTGACCATGTATTTAATTAGAAGATCCTATAAAGTGTAACATAATTGATACTATATTACAAGGTGTTTTTGGGAGCAAAATCTGTATTTAAAAAAAGACTACATAAATATTCAAGCTGATGCATTTATTTATATTATTTCTTATGATTTGCCGCTATATAAAAAATAAAAGCCAAATAACAAGTATTAATTAGTACTAGTTAGTTGATGTGTAGCTGAATATAAAAAGAAAAATAATTAGCATTTGTAAAAGGGGGTTGGAGTCCAATATTTAGAACATAAGCTGTTATTATATTTAAACAATATGCCATAAAATACTATTTATATTTCTTGACAAATTATCATTGAATTATATAATTCAATTTTTACAATGTAGTAATAGGTTTGGATATAAAGGCTCGGGGAAAACAGAAAAAAAACGTTGAGTATTAGACACTTGTGAGACATATATGAGATTTAGTTTTATCGTAAGCATGGTTTTGTATGGATTTGGTATACTGGTCAGCTAATCATAATGTATGTTGTCTACACATATAATTGATTATTATTAAAACACTTTGTTTTCATGACCATACATAATGCTTGGATTTCGGGACGAAGTTATATTATATTATATAAGTTTTTTGATTTGATTTAATGAATTTAAACTTCTTTCAATTATCTTTCATTTTTAAATGAAAAAAAAATAACTCCTGCAATCTTTTTTATTTAATAATATTTTAAGGAATATTGCATTTGTATTATTATCATAAATACATTGTTATTGTATATTATTTTTCTCTATGATTAGATTGATAAATAAATGTGAATCTCTCATGGCTAATCATTTTATAGTGAAAAACAAATGTTATGTTATTCTTTTCCTTTAAATTTATATAAACTTAGTCCATGCATAATTAGCAAATACAAAATTAAAACGAATTCAGTGATTGTGTTCACGTACGCTATAACTAAATAGAGAAAACATAGTTTTTTTTCGAAAAAAAAGCCCGACTTTAGATTTCTATGACAGCACAAGAACCAATAGCGTTTTCGTAAGCCAGATGTAAAGCCCACACCGAAACTCTAAGTTTGAGATATTGATGCATACATGATTTTTATTAAGTAATTGGAAAACATAATATGTAGGAAGCATTCCAACTTTCGTTTTAAAGTAGAATGACTAGCTAGAATATGAATTTATATGAACAGTATATGTATATCGGTGAACACATATGATTAATTCCTTGATTTTCTGTTTTAATAACTTTGATCTATCGCATCAATTTGAAATTGAAGCTCATATGCGGTTACATAATGCATGCCACATTTCTGGGTCTCCGTGTAGTTGATTTCTGTGGCGATTTTGCTTTAGCATAACATAATAAAGTTCGATCCATAGAGATATATGTAGATAGTGAATAAATGTTCAAGAACAGTTAAATGTTATTTTTATGCTTAGTAATGGAGTGTGGTACTTGCAAGAAACTAGTTACTGAGTATGTTTAGGTTAAAAAAGCAACCAATTAGTGTTTATTCATCTAGAAATAATAATGTTTTTTTAAATATTATTTGTGTGTAAATTACTTCAATGTTGTTTCATTTAAAGAAATATTTTCGATATATCTTCGTTTGGATATATCGATGTTTAAAACAAAGCATTAGTTTACGTTCAGTCACATCTTGCAAGGAACAAATCACTGGGGATAATATTGTTGCAAAGCTAACAAACATGAGAAGGCATGTATGCGAATATGTTTATTAGTATATCTTCAATGTACTTATGCATACATATGATACCTTTTATAATTTTCCCTTTATCCTTTCTTCAGTTAAATAGGAATATATATTGCTGCATTTATGGAAGTAATCCAGTGTCATGTTTTATAGGTTTAGATAACTTTTAGTGTTTGTTCCTTATGTGATATATCTATTAGCAAGGGTACACGTAATGTTCTTTGATGTGATTTGCTAATGTTATCAGAGCGCCTTTGCTAAGTGTGGTTGCTTTGAATGCTTAATTGGTTGCTCTATGGAGAAATGGTTGTAATATAAATTTCTGGTTAATCTTAGGTTTGAGGGTCGATTTCTTATTCCAGCAACACCTGTCTGATTCGGACGCCTTTACGAATAAACAAAATAATCTCATTAAGCGTGGCATTAGGCAGTTTTATTAGAAAGAAGGTGAAAATACAAAAATAAATAAATAAATGAAATTTCATAGCGCAAACATGTTACTTTTTTCAAACATTCAAAAACATTGAGGTTAAGCTTAAAACAATCTGAATATATGTGATTATAAGCTATGTAATTTGAATAAAAATGGTCAAACCTTTTTTACATTGGTTTTAAATGTTCATTTGTAATGTATTTCATAGTTTTAGATCAGGAAATTCAAAATTGGGCTATAACACTATTAATTTGGGCTTATGAATTACATGTTTTAAAGTACTAAGCGATCTAAATAGGCACTTACTTGGTTTCCGATTTCTATAAATTTGATTCCGTTTTTTTGGGAAACTAATGTTGTTTGAAGTTTATCACAATTAACTAAAATATACTTTATCCTCAACTGACAACATACGTTGAAGTTATTAAACTGGAGATATTGGTCGGGAAGTTAAGATATGAGCATGCTCAATAGTTGTTTGTGGTGTCTATTCGGGTTCTTTTTGGTTTACGTTAATTTTGCTTTTAATTCGTATGTGTTCCATTACATGCTGTTAATGTACCTCAAATAAAATATCAACTCAAGTATAAATTGAAACCACAAAATTTTATTCAATAACATATTAATAAAAAGTGACAGTTTTTACCCACGTGGTCCGTTATAAGGAAACAATCGATAGAAAAATGAACATTTTAAAATGTCTAATTGTTTAAGTTAGCTGCATGATGGACCTATAGTTTGATATTAAAAACAAAAACAAAACAATCCTTTTGTTTATAAAACTCTTCTGATTTATTTCATGTTGATGCATCTGGGATTCTTAATATCGACTATAAGTCTTAAGTCTGTTCAATGTTATACCCCGAATTCTTTGGGAAGTCTCTGTCCCCGTGGAGTAATGACAACATGTTATTTTGGTAGGGAGATTGTTAACTTAACACTATATTATTATCGTCCGTTTACAGTTAATCGAACCGCGTGAGCCTAAAATGTTTATAACCTATCAAAATGGTTTAGAATTATATTATGATGCAAGAGTTTTTTTCTGTGTTTCTTTGTTAACTAAAACCGTTTGATATTATGCAATACAGACACGGTACGCATTATAATTTATGCAAATTAGGAAAGGCTAATAAGCGTGACTCGTACAGCCAATACTGCAGTACAGTTCCTCCATATTTTCTCCACACCAGCATTCAAACAAAACGTCATAAACAATAATTATCATGAGTAATTGTTCGCAATACAGATCGAATACAGATCGAATCTTAATGTATTTATGCACTACTTTCAACTGTTATAGTAGTGATAAAACACTCCTGTTAGTTTGTATAGCTTATTTAGAGCGAAGAAGAAATTATTGCAAAACTTACGCCTTCGGCGTTCGTTTTGTAATTGTTTCTTCTTCGCTCTAAATCAGATATACAAACTCACAGTCGTATTTATCCCTATAATATAGATCATGATTTTCTTAGGTCAAACAGATTTTGTATGAACATTCACTCCTTCAGCTTAGTTCTATTTCGTTCTCAAGTTTCTCTTCAAGAACATTGAGATGTTTTTTAAATATAGTATATGAGTATATTCAAAGGGCGAACCCTATCAAATTGTATAATTTTTTTTTTTTACAAAACAAAGTATTATAATAAATGAAAAGTCACATATTGAAATGATTTCTAATATTCATCCCCGACAGATTTTACAACTGAAAGTGCGCAATATTTAACTATTCAATTTGTCAATTTTTCTGGAACGCTTAGTAAACAAAGTAAAGGCGCCCGTTTTGAATAAACGTTCTCGATGAAAGTGGCTTTATTATAATCAATTTCACAATGCCAACGGACGGTGAGGATAGTTCATATTTCACTTATGCTGAATCTATGTCTGGGTTGTTGTAATAATAAAATATCTTTGAATTATATATGAATAAAGTGGGCGATAATAAATGGTAAATTAAGATTGTCTCCTTTACCCCGTAGTAGTTCCAACCCAATTGTTGCATTTCTTTTTATCCAGACAAATAAGATAAATAAGACTTTAAATGCAATTAAGGCGATTCAGATAAAGTGTAAACAATAAATGTATTTGTATTTTGTATCTGAAAAGTCTTAAAAGTCTGCAAATAATCTGCATGCTTTATGTTTTAAAACGGTCTCAACTTTTGTCCACCCCTGTAGTGTACGAGGTCAGCGAGGTGTTTTCGGCTAGATTTTATAGTTTTTGTAAGATGATAAGAAATTAAGGAATTGACAGCTCTCAAACTAAATACATGCTAAAAGAGGGGGTAGAAAGGAGTCGTTATCAACCCATTTGCGTTCATGACTATGATTAAATATTGAATTAAAAGACTTCAAGCTTAATCAAACGATAAATAGTTGGAAAGATCAATTTCGGCCGAAGCTTTAATCTTCAATTCATCGCACTTTTTCAAAGTTTTCTGTTCGTTATGCAGTCTTTTTGTCATTATTAACCTACATTTAACATGTATGACATGTAAATAATTGATAATGGCTCAAAGTATATTATTTGAAATTCATATCTCAATTATCTCCCATTTTGTTAGGCCCCAACCCAAAAGGTTGGGGGCCTATAGGTTTGGGGTGTCCGTCCGTCCGTCTGTCTGTCTGTCCGTCATACTTTTTTGTACGGGCTAGAACTTTTGAACGGAAGGTCATAGAGACTTGGTTATATGCTCAAATGAAAGGTCTTGGTCCGTAGATGTGCCTTTTGACCATTTCGGTCAAAAACACCCGACCGGAAATTGTCAAATTGACCCAAATATCCAAAAACAATGGTTTTTCAAGACTTGAGCTTGTACGGGCTAGAACTTTTGAACGGAAGGTCATAGAGCCTTGGTTATAGACTCAAATGAAAAGTCTTGGTCCATAGATGTGCCTTTTGACCATTTTGGTCAAAAACACCCGACCGGAAGTTGTAAAATTGGCCAAAATAGCCAATACTTGTTAAAAGTCAATTTATAATTATTTCGACTTGAAAATTTAAATTTATCACTCTCTCAAACTATGCCACATTGCCATATAAAAGTCTATGTGCATTGGTAAGCTTTCAAATGTCAGGAAATGCGTTATATTAACTTTTAGCCGAAACACATTTCGAAACGAAACACCTTCTCGACCTCGTAGATTCAACTTCGATAATTTCCGGTGTCAAAATCTACCAAATTTCTAAAAAAAAATGTTGTTTTCAGAAACCTTATCTCTTATTGACTGAAACTTTTGAAGGCTAATGAAGGCTGTAGTTTTTTGTCAAGATATATTTCTTGAATAATATCGATGTGCATTTTCTTCGTTGTGTAAAAAGTGTACTTTTATTTTATTTTTATGTTGTTTCAGATTCACAGAAATCAAGCTCTGCGTAAGTGGACCTTAAGTTATATTACACATGTAAATTTTAATCAATGTATACAATCATCCTTGAATCACATAAAAATATGTTGCATTTTCTTCGAATATACTCACCAATTAATAGAACTTAGCAACAAATTAGAAATCATGATAACCATGCAAATATTTATCATTGTCAAAGGCAGATGAGATGGAGTAGATATCATATGACATGTAATGATACTCAAGTACAATAGAACCTCGTTCACTCGAATTGCTTGGCAGTTGAAGTTCTACTTCGAATCACCTGTCAATCCGAGTTAAATATATTTTTTATACGACTTATGTATTAAATGGGAGACTTTTCAAGCACATCGAATTAAACATTTTTGTTTGAGTCAACTGGGTTCTATTGTACGTATATCTCAGGGAGGGCGATTCCATCAAAGTGTCGGTGCGGGTGAGGCCGCAATGTGACCTTGACTTGAGCTTGTGTCTGCGCGCCGAGAGTGCGCAGAATCGCATCGTCATGCAGTCGAAGCCAGAGAAGATCTACACGTTTGACTATGTGTTCGATATGATCTCATCTCAGGTATTAACTCTTTGAATTCGAGTGGAATGTTCAAGCTTCTTATCCGTCGCATCCTTAGGTATAGATGTTAAATTCAGAGTTAAATTTGTATCTATTTTTTTGGGTCAATACGTTTATTCTAATGTTTTGGTGATAAATATAATTAAAAGTGTTATTTCATTTCGTGAAAAATTAAATAAAGTTCATATATTAAAAGTCATGGCTTGCGAATTAAACCTCGAGCAATCATGTTGTCTTGGAATGCAACAAATGTACTTACTGATCGATGCAATTAGTTGATTACTTTTGTTTGCAAACCATGTTTTGATTTTTATCTTTTTCACGTAAACTCTCACTACTCTAGCTTTTGTAATTGTTCATATTGCAAATTGTAATGTTGCTATTCAATTTATAGGAAAGTATCTTCAGTAGTGTTGGGCGTTCCATCATTGATGCTTGCATGACTGGCTACAACGGCACAATCTTCGCTTAGTAAGTTATTGTTAAATTCAGTCCTTGTATCGTGCGAATATTTTTATGTTTATATGGTGTATATAAATTAGAATATATATTTATCGACGAAAGTTTGGCTATACTCTAGGTTGCATAAAAGTTGTTGTAAAATAAATGATACAACTCGAGAAGTTGGTGTTTATGTCGAAAACGAATTTATAAAAAATACATTTTTAATAAATTTGTTATTTATTATTATTTATTATTCCCTCGATTTATATATATATTTTGCACAAAATTCCTGTAGGCCCCACATATTATACCGAGAAAGGAAGTTTATGTTTTTTATTAAAAGTGTTCTTGAATTTATTGTACATGAATTTAATGTAGAGCTGATATCATGCGTACATGATTGTAATTTGAAACAAATGTTAGTCTATATGAAAAGTAATTAACATTTTCATTTGTTTTTCAGTGGTCAAACAGGCTCTGGGAAGACCTTCACTATGTTAGGTATGAATTGCATTACATGAATTACATTGTGTTGGCAAAGTGTGAACTTAAAGGACGACTTTTAACAGCCTAGGTTTAGGCAAAGTACCCGTGGTTGAATACATGACACCTAGTCTTTAGTTTTACACTGCCGAAAGGGTTCAATCTATGTCACTGAAGTTTCACTCTTTATTGTTTATCTCACATATTATAGCATACAAAATGGAAAACCATGTCGTTAAACAAGTATATTTAATTTTATTGCAGGGCCAAGCGAGGATTCGGAGTGCTTCCAGCATGAAATGCGTGGCGTTATTCCGCGCAGTTTTGAGTACATTTTCAGTCTCATCCAGCGCCAACAGGAGCTGGTCAGAATTTAAACATTTTTCACTGATATATGAAGTATTTTAACAAAAAAAATCTCGTTTTTGTCATCAGTAAATGATAAGGGCTTTGAAAATTTTTGCCTAAAAGCCCTTAAGATATTAATGAATATTTTGCCAAATGAATGAGTCGTAACACATATTCATATTAATCATTGCAACAAAATGTTGTGAATAACTTCAATTAAGATTTATGATACACATATTTCCCATATTTTCAGCACGGAGAAAATGTGAAGTTCCTAACGAAATGCAGCTTCCTCGAGATATACAATGAGCATATTTACGATCTGCTAGATGAAGCTTCTAATGGTAAGCATAATTATTAGCATTTATTTGCGTATTATTTTATACATATAAATATATTTTATTATCTTTCAGAGAGAATTCAGTTTTAAAATAAGTCCCACCGAGAAATCACTGACTTTATTTCATTTGCATCGAAACTGCTTATTGATTTGACTATACCAATTTTTATATGACTAAATATGCAATTTATTGCTCAGTTATTGTTAAAAAGAAAGTAAACATATCACGTTTTTCATTAAAGGTTTACAGTTGCGCGAAAACATCAAAAAAGGTGTGTTTGTGGACGGTCTCATTGAGCAAGTCGTCGGCAGTGCGGCCGAAGCTTATCAGGTCAATATGATAATGTTGGTACCCGCCCAAAAAGTTTCCGCCCAAAAGTTTCCGGCCATAAAGTTTCCAAAATTGACAACATGGGACAGAAAGTTTCCATTTAGAAAGGTGCTTAAATATTTAACTTGTACAAAAAATATTAATTTCCCATCGGCTTTGGACCCTACCACACTGTTAATAACATAATTAGTTTCTTTAGATAGTTTTGACTAGGAACTTTTTGTCCTATGTTGTTAATTTTGGAAACTTTATGGGCGGAAACTTTTTGGGTCGGATTCGATAATGTTTATCATAATGTCACAGGGTGTAGCATCAGCTAGATTTCTGCCTAAGTAATTTTTGGAGAGAACCTGAAAATTGCCTCGGAAATTTGTTCGAGGGTACTTTAATTTTGCCTCGATAATATCGATTTCTACCTCAGTAATTTTTCGAGGGTACCTCAATTCTGTCTCGGTAATTTTGATTTACCCTCGAAATTACCGTGGGTTTCGACCCTTATGCTACTCCCTGAATGTCATGTATAATGGATTTTAGATGTTTTCTTGTATATAGATCAAAAAATATCTGATAGATAGAAATAATAGGAACTTAGTAACTCGAATGATAATTCATGATTCGAAAGTACTAATGACAGTAAATCGATTTTGCTTACCTTCAAATTGTTTCTTTGATGTTAAACTTAAAATGTACATATGTTTAATATCATAGGCTGATTATCCATGCGATAACTTAGCAGATCCGATATAAAGACTACAGTGCTAATGCATGAAAACTGTGATTCTCTCTCTATTTTGCATCTCCACAGCAGGCACCAGAATAATCATCTAATGACACAATCATACTTGACCAATATTTAGGGGAAAGCTGTGCCATTAAACAATGTAGATCACATCAACTCATTTAAGCATGTATTTTATATACCTTAATGTCCCATTACGCATTTATAAATATGTTCATTATGTATTTGCATGAGATGTTCATTAATGTATGCGCACATGTTCTGAACACGGACTGGGTAAACCGCACGGTGGTGGAAATGGTGTATTGAGTATAAATTTGTACAGGGTGTAGATTAAGCCAGAATTCTGCCTCGGTAATTTTTCGAGGGTACCTGAGTATTGCCTCGGAAAATTTTCGAGGGTACCTAAATTATACCTCGATAAAGTCAATTTCTACCTCGGTAATTTTTCAAAGAGTACCTCAATTCTGCCTCGTTTCTACATTTAATGTTCATTCAACTGTGCCTTACCTTTATAAAAATACATTCATAATGTGTGCTATGTCCAAATGCGCATTTCTTTAGGTTTTGAACACGGGGTGGGTCAACCGTACTGTTGCAGAGACGATCTATCTACATTCAATGTTCATTCAACTGTGCCTAACCTCAATTTGAATACTCTATTAATTATGTGTGATATGTCCAATTGCGCATTTGTTAAGGTTTTGAACACGGGGTGGGTGAACCGTACTGTTGCAGAGACGATCTATCTACATTCAATGTTCATTCAACTGTGCCTTACCTTAATAAGAATACTCCATTCATAATGTGTGATGTGTCCAAATGCACATTTCTTTAGGTTTTGAACACGGGGTTGGTCAACCGTACTGTTGCAGAGACGATCTATCTACATTCAATGTTCATTCAACTGTGCCTAACCTCAATTTGAATACTCCATTTATAATGTGTGATGTGTCCAAATGCGCATTTCTTTAGGTTTTGAACACGGGATGGGTCAACCGTACTGTTGCAGAGACGATCTATCTACATTCAATGTTCATTCAACTGTGCCTAACCTCAATTTGAATACTCCATTTATAATTTGTGATATGTCCAAATGCACATTTCTTTAGGTTTTGAACACGGGGTGGGTCAACCGTACTGTTGCAGAGACGATCTATCTACATTCAATGTTCATTCAACTGTGCCTAACCTCAATTTGAATACTCCATTTATAATGTGTGATATGTCCAAATGCACATTTCTTTAGGTTTTGAACACGGGGTGGGTCAACCGTACTGTTGCAGAGACGATCTATCTACATTCAATGTTCATTCAACTGTGCCTAACCTCAATTTGAATACTCCATTTATAATGTGTGCTATGTCCAAATGTACATTTCTTTAGGTTTTGAACACTGGCTGGGTGAACCGTACTGTTGCAGAGACGAGCATGAACAGGGAGAGTTCGCGATCACACGCAGTCTTTACGCTTTCCATCCAATCAAAGGTATTATTACACTCGTGCAAAATAGTGTATAAAGAAATGATAAGGAAACTTCCGGGGCAGTAAAATGCCGAACCAGCCCCCGACCATTCTATATTAAACACAGGGGTGACAGGGTATTGTTTCAATGCATTAAATTACTTTTATTTTGTCTTATACATATAAAAACCTCGAAAAGGCATATAATAAAAATAATACTTCACGTTTCGAGGGCAATACGTTGATTGCTGACCCTCGGGCAGGGGTCGTCCTTCCCCGTGCCCTCAAAGCATGAAGTATAATTATAGATCTCCGTCTTGTAAAGCCTAGGGGAGCTGATACACGATGCAGGCCTCAAACTTCTTTGGGTTTGTGTAAAAGGGCATTTTCAAGGCTGGGATGTGGGATCAGTAGGCCATTGAACTGAATCTCCGTTCGATTTGGGATTGACGCCATGTAAAAAGCGCGTCTAAATTCTTATATATAGGGGTCTACTACTGAAAGTTGGTGGCTTCGAGTAATGGGATAATGTTTGATGATTTTTTTTGCGTTGGTTGTACCATAATTCAGGTTCAGAAAATCCAAAATATTGACAAATACCAAAATTATCAATCAACAATTTTCGTTTTTTTTTTAGACTCTGAACAACGGAGTATGGAACGTGAAATGTTCGCAGCTAAATTTAGTCGATTTAGCTGGATCAGAACGCCAAAAAGACACAAACACGTCAGGCGTTCGCCTAAAGGTAAGATTGATAACGTTTAAGAATATGGAAAACCTAATATTTTGGTCATATTTTGACGACTCTTTATATCAAAGGTTGAGGTAAAAAAACATTGCCGAATTTGATTTTATCATTGTTTTTTTCCAGCCGTTTTCTAAATGAGCATGAATGTCCCGATCCCAAGCACATCTAGTTATCCGCGGCACTGTACATAATATAAATGTAGCCTATATGTATATGTAAATGTTATATGATGGTCATCATTTCCAAATCTGGTCAATAATACTTCATGTTCACTGAAAACAAGTCAACATCTGCTAACTGTTATATGATTATTATTGATATTAACGAGTATATAATGTGCGCATGCGTGCTTATAGGAAGCCGGAAGTATCAACAAATCGCTGTCGGTGCTTGGCAACGTCATCATGTCGCTGGTTGACCTTGGGCACGGCAAGAACCGCCACGTGCCTTACCGCGACTCGAGACTTACCTTCTTGCTTAGGGTAAGTAGGGTTTGAGTTCGCGGTCGAATTGTGATAAGATATCTTAATGGTTTATCCCATAAAAACAGTAATTTAGGGAACTCAGGCTGGGAATGTGTCAAGTATCTCAAAAGCTCGGGTACGTGATAATCGCCTCGGCTTACCTTCCTACTCAGGGTAATTATTCAACCAATTATATGGGACCTTTTGCAGATGATTTTGTCTGATGATATCAAATGAAAATAAAATAAAAGTTTATATTAAAATTAAACATTTAAGCCTAAGCTGCAGCCATGTCAAAGGTTTGAAAGCACATTTTTTTTTGTTTAAATGCTTCAGTTTCTTATATCGGGGTAAGTAGAAAAGATGGCCAAATGTATTGGTTAGTGCTTCATTACAGGAGCATTCAGGAGTCTAAAAACCCAAGACCTAATTAGTCTTGATTCATAGTTTGAGACGGTGCGAAGTTGCGTCATGTCTTTTAACAGGGATGCAATTCAGTGGCATTTTAAGCTTTGTAATTGTCGTTTATAATGAGACTCGTACTCGCCGCACATTAAAAAAAAAATGCACGAGAAACTAATATAAATTTTAATATTAATGAATTTTATTTGAAAGTCGCTCGCCGTGGGGAGTTTGCAACTTGTTTATGCTGTAAAAAAGACAACATCAAAGCTACAGGATATAACCAATTAGAATCTATATGTATTGCGTTGAACTGTACGTATTAAACGAGTTAATTAAATATATACAGACAATTTAACGTGACGTCAAGCTGTGTAATCACATAGCAAATACACTCATGTGTTACGTATTAACTAACACAATTTGGTCGCTGTGATATCGTTGTTAATGTCCATTCATTAGAAAAAAATCCTTTCGGTATGGTCAAATGATGAGTTTATTGTGACAAGCTCATCAATAGAATTTTAGACTATCTCTCCTTAAAGTAAGGACAGTGTGGTCTCTCGGTTGGTAGACAGTGATACGATTAGATAATATGCTGGTAGACAGTGATACGATTAGATAATATGCTTATTACCGTGTCTCCAAACAAGCACGCTCAAAACATGTTGATTTTATTATTTGGCCTCTTTGAAATCGAACATTTATTTTCTAATTTTCGCTATTTGTCATTTAAGCTTATATTTTGATCTAACATAATTCGTTCATGCAAAAACCTAATGAGTAAGATAAGAAATTAAGACTGAATTTCATCGTGAAATTCTTGTGATTCATATGCATATTTCTTATCGGTTTCATAGAAAATAAACTACATGAAGACTTCTCGCTGTATTGAAATTTAGGAATTTTGGCCCACATATTGTCATAATGAATTCTTAAGCCTGAACAAAAATCTAAACGTGATCATTCGGAAGGATGGTCAAAATAAGAAGTAGAACCATATTCATATATTTTATTTATTTTCAGGACTCGCTTGGTGGTAATGCGAAGACTTGTATCATTGCCTGTGTTCACCCTGGATCAAAGTAAGCAGGTTCAATCAATAAGATAGAAATATATATATGAATGAATTATGAAATCAAATGAAATGTCGCAACCCCAATATTTGATATATCATATGACGCAATAGGTGGTAGGAAATAACCCCCCCCCCCCCCCC
>LQRL01108221.1:0-14593 GCA_001703475.1 Hydroides elegans | reverse complement strand
CATGGATACGTTAAGATATATTAATCAATACAAACGTTCAAATAGACCAAAGGCCAAACTATTATCAGTGTAATATTCGTATTATCATTAGGCACGAGAAGTAATCTTAGATTAGTCCTGGATTCCAATATCTAAGGCTGATCGAACGGTCTGAAACTCAAAAATAATCGCGAATTAATCTTAGATTGTTAAAGCAATCTAGGATTAAGCTTGGATATTGCATTCGCGGAGTAGACCAAATAATACCCAACATAATCGCGGATTCGATCTCGACCTTTGGGACCGGCCAGAAGATTTTAGTAAACTTTTCATGGCCAGCGGTATCCCAAACATTGAACACGATCATCCCATAATTTGTATAAAAGGTTTTTTACCTTGATTGTAATATCCATCACGAAGACTAGTAAACTTTTCTTGACCAGCGGTATCCCAAACATTGAACTGGATCAGCCCATAATTTGTATAGAATTTTAGAGGATGGACTTCAACGCTGCTGGTAGCTAAAAGAAAAGATCATTTGAGAGCTTAGAGCATAAAGGCGCGTTCACCCGGAACAGATCTAAAATATCAAAAGCATGTTTGCTATGTTGTGATATCAATTTCATCTCAAGAAAAAAGTGCGTTATTTGTTTTTTTGAGTAATGTTTTTTTTTCTTGAGTTGTGAAATTGGTTAAAAACATAACACACACGCTTGAGGTATTTGGGGCCTTTTTCGAGTAAACGCGCTTTAAACAGAAAATTCTTAGTTTTGTGAAAAAAAAACTGCTTTAATATTTATTCTTTTTCGTAGTAAATCATTATATAATTATACCAAAACACATATTTATGCTCAATACATGTTATACATAGATGATTCAAAGACAATAGACATTTCACATGCATTTCGCCCGAAACATTTTGGGAGCTGAATGTTTTCATTTTGCATCGGTATGGTAAATTGCATGGAAATCACATGTTTGTTGCAATTGACTTGTTTTTGCGAAATCACATTTATAACATGACTTTCACTATTCTAAGTGAATGTAAGATATCTAAGTATTTGATTTTCTAATGAATATTCATCATATGACTTTGATATTCATAAGGATGTTAGTATACACATTAAACAATACGACGATGCTGTCAACTCATCGACATACAGTAGAACCTCGTTAACTTGATGTCCTCGGGACTCAAGATTTTCCTCGAGTTATCCATGAATACGAGTTGACCGTGTTTTTATACGTCTAAAATATAAGGAAGAGGACTTTGAAATCAACTCGAGTTAACGGGTAATTCGAGTTAAACGTGCTCGAGTTAACGAGGATCTACTGTATTTATTGCACTAAACATGTTTATGCTCAAAACTCTTCCATTCAAATAGGACAAGTCACGCATGAAACACTCATTCGCGACAAACACATGAAAATAGATGAAATTAAGGATATTCTCATAGAATTTGTGAAGATATGAGTAGGTTTTTACCAATATATTTGCTTTCATAATTTCCTGTAAGATGTCTTTTCACAAAGGATGTCTTTCCAGTCCCACCATCTCCGATGAGAACTAACTGAAAACATATCACAAAGAATTTATTACAACATTGTTTTTCGCGAATCAAACACTAGAAAGTCTTGGGAAATATGTAACGACGCGTGCACGCAAACCATGCAAAATATCTCAAATCCTGTTTTTTTTTCATGTATTGTATACCGGCTTTTCAATAAAAAATGGCTATGCTCCTTTTTTCACGTCAATCATGCGATAAAACATAAAAACAAAATCAGGTCGCGTGAAATAAAGCTACTTTTATTTCGTACGTGTGAACGCGACCTGATTCGATCAAATATATATAATTGGCAACTCTTGGTTCTAATTTGCAACATTTAATGTTTGTTATCTCAAATTTGATATAGCCGCTTGAAATAGTATTAAATATTTATATTTGATAATTATGTAAACAACTTTAAAAATAATCATATTTTACCTTATATACAACACTCGGTGTAATCTCCTTAGATTCCATAATTCTGTAAATTATAGCATTCGAGTGATTGGTTAAAACATAAGTTAATGCGCGTACACGCAAAACAGGCAAAACATATCTCAAAACCCGTGTGTTATGTATTTAATACCAATCTCACTTGAAGCAAAAATATGCAAGTTTATATTTGAATTGTGCGCTTTTTTGTCTTTAATTGAGATTGGTAAAAGAAATAGCAAACAAATTTCGAGATAGTTTTTGCCGGTTTTGCGTGTACGCGCCTTTACAGTGATAATCCAAATTTATGCAGAATATGAAAATAATGTTCTTCTTATTTTTCTTATAATTTATTTAATCAATTTAGTTTAAATATGAAATTCTTATAGATGAAAATTCAAAACACAAACGAACCAAGAATAAATATGTTATCAGAGCTTACTTTGAAATCTCCCTGTTTTCAGTCACATGTGTATCTAAGTAAAATTGCTTAATATATTCATGCAAAAACATGTACGATAGGGTGTTATAGACTTTTTTCTTTTGAAAACGAGTTGTAAGGGCCTGGCCACATTGGCAGCTTTTATCTGCCTTTTTCCATAACAAACTTTTTTAACTAAATGTTCTTTGTTGGACATTTCTGTAACTGACCTTTTTAGTGGCCACATTGGAAGGTCTATTAGCAAGTTCACAGTTAGACGATGGGCATTTAAACAAAGGAAATATCGAAATAAACACTGAACTATGCTAACAAGAATGTGAATTTTGAATGTAAATTGCATTCCAAAACACAGGGAGCTAAACCATTTTTTATCTTTTTGACACTTCAACAATTTATGCAATTAACAATTTATATTACTCGTGACATGTATAACATAGAATACTTTGGTTAATTTGCATACCATGTGGCTCTATTCCATGATGCAAATTTCATTTGTGTATTCCATTAGCCTTGACCTAATATAATAAGACGCCTTGGTTAAAATAAAACTTGTTAAAATATGAATTCTACGTGTTGTCTTTTCTTAAGAACTCATATGCAATGCGTAAGAGGCTATTTAATCAGTATACATTTCTGTAGACCTTTGGATGGAAAATATGAAAACAAGTAAAAGTAATTGAGCCGGTTGGGACACGTAATTGTTTTGGGAACACATAATTGACCGGGTTGGGAGCATGTAATTGACCGAAATAGGCGGGAGCACGTAATTGACCCGGAACACATAATTGATCGCAACATATATGATCTCAATATAAAGGTTTTCATTGCAAAACGTTTCAGTCCAAAAAGCTTCAAATATGGCCACTAAAAGCCTCATAAAAGCTTGTTAGCCGCTTGTTTGGAAATAAAAGCTGAAATAGCTTCCAATGTGGCCAGGCCCTTAGACCCTAGAAAAAGACCATTAGAAAACCAAAATGACTTGTTTTAAAATATCTAGCTGTTCAATAATCCATTTTCGTAATACTAAGCTTATGATCTCATTAAATATTGTTCATTACAGCACGCATATTGTGCGAAATCATATAGAACAAATCATTCAATCTTCTTTTCCTCATAATCAGCTTAGATCTCTATTATAAGCAGATCTCTATTACCCATATCCATATCACAGTGGAATTATGCTTTGTTTCCATAGTCTGAGGTAGCGGCTTTGCAGAGCTCCATTGTTTCAATTCATCGATTTTCAATATAAATCAATGTATATTTTATATTATTTTCCGGTCCCTTTGTTCTTCCTGACCCAATATATAACTAATTACCCTGCCTCAGCGGGTAATAACTGAAGCAGGGTAGTCTCCCGAGGAACAATGGATGACTAATTGAGTACTTTGTGACACATATGTCACTATAGGTGACATGGATTAAAGTGCTCAGGGCCTGGACACATTTAAAGAGTTTCTGAGTTTCTCATGTTTTCAAATGCGTCTTTAGTATACGGTCACATTGGAAGCTTTTTCGAGTTTTTTTTTCACACAAATAATTTCCAATGTATTCTTAATGAGAAAGTTTAATCAGAACATAACCACTTGCTTCCTTTTAAGAAGCTAGTCGTTTTAGTATTTCCCAAAATGAAATATATTTGAAGACAGTGTTTGTTTGAGACAAAAAATCCCAGAAATCTACCAATGTGGCCAGCCCATTTAAGCAATTGAAACAAAAAGCGTTCATTGCTTATTTATTGCTTATTAAGTTTCTAATGAAAAAAAAACAGTTCATGCGGCCAGACCCTAAAATGATACGAGTACAGCGACGTATTTTTTTAATCCAGTCTTATTTTGTTATTGTCTATAAATTGTTCTATCCTCAATTTATTTTATAATATACTCTATTTATTTTTCCAAGCATATTTATCAGCACTTAAAAACTAAGACGCTTTAGATAGCCATGATAATCATTTATTGATGTGTTCACCCTAAACACGAAATGACAGAAACCCTTTCTGTCTATCTATTTTTAAACACTGTGTTCTTAACTCAATCAGCTGTTCATGTACTTCCGAAAGGCTCGACTTATGAATTGCAATTACGGACCGTCGCAAATTAGGAACCATCAATTTCTAAAAAAACCTGGAAATAAGCCGGGTATTCATACCAACTGCTCGACTACGTCTCGCGGGTGGCAATTCTCATACCCGCCCTCACAAAACGAATAACCTATACTTATAAAATATTACTTGAAAGGTAAGGATAACCGTGAATATTGATATAAAAAATTATAAATTGATGCATTGAAAGGTGTATATTCTAGTTTAATTAATTTTCGTGATTTGTGCGTCTTATCGATCAATGAATTTTGCAATAATCAAGTAATCATAGTATAATTATTTTCGAAGCCAATCTATGAACATTACCATAAAATAAAATCAGCAATTTATCAATAAATTTACGTCCAGCATCGATACTTCCGCAAGAAAAAAAACATTGCTTACAACTATTGTTTAGGGCTTGTTCACACGGGAAGCGACGAAACGCGGCAGGCAGCAATTTACTTATTTGTTCTTTATAGGACTTAGTAATTTCTTTAGAATCGCTCTAGAAAAGGTGATCACACGAGAAGCGACAAGCTCAGAACGATAAATGTTTGACATTTAAACAAATAATTTACGTAGACAAGTTGAGTTGTTATTTCTTCCCGCAACCGGCGGCGCAAAAACGCAAGGGGCGATTCTGCACCGCCTCTCGCGTTTTTTGGAGATCATTTAATGAAAATTAGCATTAAAAAGTCAAAGAATCGTCAGCTGTCGCTTTCCATGTGAACACCTTGCCGCTCCATTTCCTACCCTAAAACGCGTACCGCTTCCCGTGTGAACCGACACTTACAAGTACAATTATCATCCTGATTGTTTAACCTATGTTTTGGACATTTTGCAAGCCAGAGATGGTTGTTTCAAGAATAAACCTTTTCTGGATTAATTCATTGAGGGTTCTGCTACAGAAATACTGTCGTACGTAGATCAAGAATACCTAACAAATGCATTTTAGAAGTTGGCTTAAATTTCTAATATGACTTATTTTGATATGAAACGAGTTCATTTGTATAACTTGAAGGGATGCAATATTATTCCTTTAAAAAACAAAACGGGACAAGCAAGAATTTATCTTCTTCCAATGCCAGCAAAGATTTCCAGATAATTCACAGAAAACGAATCGCTGGGTACTTCTCAGTGTTGCCAACTCTCTGAAAAAAACGCGAACAATTCGCTGAAAACAAGCGAAAAACAAGCGAAAAAATGTCAAATTTAATCTTGAAAAATATCAATTTTTCACCTTAAAACTACATATAAAATAGAAAATATATAAAGAAAATATAGGAAAAATAAGATTCCGAAAACAAGCGAAAAAAAAACAAGCGACTCGCGAAAGCAAAATTTTTAAAGCGAAAGAGGTCAAAATCAAGCGACTTTTCGCTTGTTTCAAGCGACATCGGCAACACTGGTACATCTCATTGATTGCCTCTGTTACAGAGCGCCACGTTTTGTTACCTCGGCTTCAGCTCAACACTTATTTTTCGTCGATCTGTCAAAATAGTTGTTTAAAAATGTAAAGCTCTTTTCTCTTTCTCTCTGTGGCTGGCTGCCATGGTAATGGAAATAAAATCTAGGCACGTTGAGAGGCGAAAGCAAAAGCAAGAGGCAATACGGGGGTACAGCAATCCCATGATACTTGTCATGTCAAAAATGTAGTTGATAGTATTATAGCAGTGAGAGCTATAACCCGTTTGTCTGTATGAGTATATGCCAATAACATTTGAAGTTTTTAGGGTTTTTGATATTACTATTTCTTAAACCCCCGTGTGATAATATTCATTAAAACTAAAAACTAGAACATGGAAATGGAAAGAAAATCTAAGGACGCTTAGGGGGATAAAGCAAAAGTAAGACGCGTAGCATCCTATGACACTTGTTGTGCCAACATGTAGAACTGAGAATTGAAAATCGAGCCGGGTTTCGGCATATGCTGGAAATCATTTACGCTTGAAAAAATATGTGGTGATTTTCATAAAAAAAATAATTAAAATATACTTGAATTGCTTTTGGAGAAACATTTATTGCTTTGTATTTGTAAATAAATGATATCCTTTCTGTGAAAAAAATGACATGAATAGATTTATTTTTGATTTTTTCATGCATAAATGATTTCCAGCATATGCCGAAACCCGGCTCAATCTTCAATTCTCAGTTCTACTTTTAGATTCTGTTATTGCTGTCCATGGTTGTAATTCGATTATCACTGTTTTCTATACTTGCTAAAAGGAAACACATTTTGAGGTCAACTTTTTCAAAATATTTGGTGATATTTCACAACGTATGTGACATATTGGAATGTTTTAAGGTAATTCTAACTTTGAATTATACTCTACCTCAAAGTTTTATTTCATTTTCGACGCATCAGCAAGAGGCAATATTTTGGCGAAGCATCCCATGAGACTTGTCGTGACTAAAAGTACTTATTAGTGTTGCACTAGAATGTAATTCGATTTTCATTGTTTTCTATGTTTCCATACTTCCAAATAGCAAAGACATATTTGGATATGTACCGTACATTCCAGCATCTTAAAATGTACAAATTTTGGATATCGATTCTCTCAAAAACGTGACCCGATGGAGAAATTTGGTTTTAATATTCGGAATCAGAGACCCCAAATTAGTTACAAACACATAATGGTTTTCCAGTCACAAAAAAATAAGTTTCATTTTGTTGGCTAGTGTAATGTAGCAGTTAATTGCTTTCACTGGACTTTCAAAGCCTTTGTTTTTATTATTATTATTATTATTATTGTTGTTTTTCAATAGTCTAAAATCGTTGTATTCTCATAAGGACTTTCACGAACCAGACCTTTGATTCAATACTGATAACCCATAATTCGCTTTATGAACTAGGGACGTTGGGCGTTCTCTGGCTGATTTCCCATTAGACCCTGGCTTGTCAAAAGCAAAAAAAAAAAAAAGATTTTTTGACACCGTGTTTCAGTGCCTGGCTACAGTGAAATGGTGTGGATTTTTTTTATTGTTCCTGTACCTTTAATATGATTGAAGAGTATATGCAATAAAGTTTAAAGCAATATATTGAGATAAGAGGCTAAACGCAAGCTTAGCTTTATACGCAAAGCAAACCTGCATGTAAACTTTCGCGCTATGATTAAGATGTAAAAAATGCTCATAATCAAATAAGCGTATCCAATACGCGTATCCAATAATGACGGGAAACGTCAGTGTTTTGAGAAAATAAGTGTGCTTATTTTAGTTACATGACAAATGAATTTGAGGAAACCTTAGGACCTGACCACATGGGAAGCTTTTTTTTTCTTGCTTTCCTCCTAACAAGCCTGTCTTCCAATGTATTCCTTATTGACAACTCATAAATCAACCTAAACGCTCGGTGTTTATGGTTTCCATAAGAACTACATTGGAAGAAATGTTTGTTAAGCCATTGGAACACTTTCTCAATGTGACCCATCTGTCATTCAGAAACAAAAACACCCCTAGACGACAGGACTTAGAGAAGAGGAGGCTCACACAATATCCAAGACTGGTCCTTCAATGTTCTCAAAAGAGGCGAAGGGCGCCCGCAAAACAAAACGCCCGGAACAAGAGAAATCTCAAGGGATATTATTCAAAATCATGGGTCGTTTCTAAAATTTGCTGCAGGCACGTTTTGAGGCACTGCTTGTTGAGACGAAATCAAATCAAGGAACTTCGTTTTTTGAGTGGATTTTTGTTGGCATCATCTGAGGAGCACCTCACGACTCAGTTTTAAAACAAGTATCTATTTGAGCAAGAATCTATTGACAACGTTTAAAAAGTTATAATTAATTGCAAAAAATGAATAGATTTTTTGTTGCACAACACTTCTGTTTTGGGGTTGTAAGCTCGAAAATAAAACAATATTCTTTAGTTTGTAAACACGATATGTTAATTCGATTGCATATTTTGTATTTTCTTGGTCGGAAACCGATTTCTGATTTCACTTCAAACTCAAAACTGCTTCCAAAACAAACTTGATAGATAAAATTCTGCACATGTTTCATACAATAGAGTTGTGACAAACCACAATAGCACATGGACAGTGTTGTCTCTTATTTGCAATGTGGATTTTGTTGATTAAGTCGTCAGTTGTGGCGGGGTGCATTAGCCTTGCAATTATACAAATTAATGCCCAGGCCACTAGGTTGGACTAAGTGGAAAATGCAAAGCAGATAGACCAGAATATGACCAGACTGAATAGTGACGGTATAAAACCACTACGTTAAATTACTTAAGATTGCAAGGCATATTTCGAGGGTAACAACATTGTTGATATACATATGGATCATCTAACATCACCTTAAACCCACACGAACCCATTACCAATAAACGCTTAACGTTAAACTATGAACGTTTAACGCTCAACAATAAGGAGAAAGAGAAGTTAGAAACACATATCACGCTAGATCATCTGGACATCACTTGTAGACACACGATATCACCCTTGCCATAGGACCTGAGCAGTTATATGCGTTTTAGTTTCGACTTCTATTGCCTTATCACATATATGACTAAAACATAACACATGCGTCAATGTATAAACCGAGACTGTCTTTCACTATATAAAATTGTAATTGCAATTATCATTTTAGTTTCAACATTCTTCATTTTTAACTTGTACCGCCCACGCCGCATATGTTACTTCTACGAATATAAAACTTTTTTTTTTCATTTAATTTTAAAAAAATAAATAAATTTCATTTTCAGATTCAACATGTCACTTTCACCATGGGATCTGAGCGGCCGTATGGGTTTCAGTTTCGATTTGTACCGACCTCGACGCGCAAGCTATGTGTTCGCAACGCGCACAAATCGGCAACGCAACTCGAGTTATCGGCACGCAACCAAATCGTCGTTGAGGCATGTGGGGGAGCATAAGACTGATTTTATTGAAGGTAAGAATCTATTTAAAATAAACTCAATAGCTCAATTAACTATTAAAGTTATTGCTTAGGGATGTTGGTGAACACTAGACGACATTGAAGGTAAGAAATAGAGTAAATACATGATCACACTGAGGTTCATTGGTAAACAAATGGGATAAAAAAGATTCATGTATCACCTGATTAGGGTACATGGATTGCATAAGTTGGGTAGATTGGAAGAAAATTGGAATAAAAACGTACCATACTTTGCAAAGGTCTAAACGAAATACAAGGTGATACGATTCAAAATGATATAACATTTCTCGATCGAGTTAACTTCCAATCTTCCAACATTATAGTTCACCTTTATGATTTAGATGACTTTACTTTCTAATACTAATGTTGTACAAATGGCTTAACGTCTATATGGCTTTGATTCGTTCAAGATATATACAGTAGCGCGCAGGCTTAACGTCTCGATTTCTCTAACGTTTAGCGTTTAGCGTTTAACGTTTAAGGGTTTGCAAGATCAGAATATAGCGTGTAACGTTTAGCGTGTAACGTTTAGCATTTAGCGTTTAACGTTAGCGTTTAGCGATTGATGAAAGGGCATATAAAAAATTAAGATAAGCACTCACAATGATGTCCTTTATATACCCTTTACACCCGTGGGTGCTATGGTTTAGCGTTTAGCGTTTAACGTTTAGCGTTTAGCGTGTAACGTTTAGCGTTTAAGGGTTTTGCGTTTAACGTTTGTGCGTTTAACGTTTAGCGTTTAGCGTTTGTATCGAGAAGTTGGGAGTGCGCGCCACTGTATGTGTGCAAACAAAATTTGTTTATAATCTATTCACAGGTCTAGTGGGTCGAAAACGTAAAGACAGCTACAAAAAGGCGACACAGCGTGACGTCATTCGCGAACAACAACAACAACACCCGTGTCTCCAAAACACCAACGGACGCCACCCCAGCGCTGGATTTAGCATCGGGGATGATTATGAAAGTCTCGAGTTTTCACGCGGCGGTCCCATTTCACGCGATGGTTTCATTTCACGCGACGGTTTCATTTCACGCGATGGTTTCATTTCACGCGATGGTTTCATTTCACGCGAAGGCGATCCCCTTTCAAGCGATCCCACAACGCGCATAGGCGCTAACCGCAGTTTATGCGCCATACCGGAAGTCCCAGCGAACTCCGGTTGGTATCAGCGCGGTGATAGCGGTGGCGTCCAATATCAACCGGAGAAAATTGGTTTATCGGGAACTGATTTTCGATCAACGAGGGGACACAAACAGGGTTGTCCGCCCCCATTGCGACCGGCCAAATCGTGGGATCAGCTTTCTTCAATGGCAACTTCCGGTCGGTCGCATTCGTTCGATGCCGTGCTCAATCAAAATCAAAAGTCCAATTCGCTGTCGTCGCTTAAAGCGTCATCGCTCGATCGAAAGACAATTTTTAACGCGTTGAAAGAGGATGAAGCTTTCGTGGATCAATCCATTAGGAGATACCGCTGGAATTTGATTGTACTGTCTATTGGATTTTTACTCGTTTTCACGGCCTTTCGCGCCATTCAAAATATACAATCTAGCTTAAACGGTGAGAATAAACTGGGAGTCATCGCAATGGGCTGCGTTCACGCCACCATGTTTTTGACGTGTTTATTCACGCCCGCATTGATAAACAAATTCACTTCTAAATGGACAATGATCTTGGGACTCCTGTTCTACTTATTTTGGATCGCTGCCAATTTCTACCCACAATTCTACACTTTAATCCCAACCTCAATCGGCGTCGGTTTCGGTCAGAGTCTTGCGTGGGGCGCGCAAGTGACGTACATCCAAAAACTAGCGGAAGACTACTCTCAATTCTCAACGGAAGTCACACAGCAGGATGTCTTCAAGTTCAATGGCATTTTCTTGGCTTTGTTCCAGACGTCTCATATCTGGGGCAACTTGCTGTCGAGTCTGTTGCTAGGGAGAATCGATTTTGATGTGTTGCTTAGCAACGAGACAATGGAAGGCGAGAGGGGTAGTCACCAATGCGGCGTGTATGACACGTGTCAAGCGGAGATCCCGCCGTGGCACGTGGATGATTCACGTGAGTATACGAGATTTGATTTTTTAAAAATATTTGATGAAAACAATAAATTTGCAGGATAATCCGTTTTCAAATCAATATTTATTTCAAAACCTGGTGCGCGCCTCCATGTTCGTCCTTAAATGTAATGCAAAAAAAAAACCTAAATTGGCACCCTTCCGGTTCGGCCTGATATTGTATACTGTTGGTGCCCCAAGTTCAGTATTTTTTTCTGATCCGCGCCTTAAAATAATGACAATGTCAGCCGATCATGAATGTGTTATTATTAGTTACTGCATGTTTATAGGACCATGCCTGGCAAATTCACATTCCGTTATGTCCAGCATGGGAGATCATGAATATTTCCAAACATGATGGCATATGATAACAGGGATAAATCCTCAGGGTCTTTTTAGCAAATTGGTCATTGACCATCTGGATAGGAAGAACGTGACACTAATGTTCGTTGATTTTATTATTCAAACATCCGTTTCCGATTGCAATGGTCAACCATGACAACTGATTGCTCGAAATAACTCAAACATGGCCATAACGTTACCGTCGGTCCGGTGAAGTGACCATTATGTGGAATGAATCGCTAACACTTATCAATGTCAATATGATATTTGATATTAGATCAATAAACGGGACTGAGATCTGTTGTCATTTCACACATCTGTCCATCTGTCCATCTGTCCAAAGACACCAGTTTATATAAGATTCTGAGAAAATTGAATTATCTAACGTTTAGTTCACACCGCATGGATCATCAACGAAAAAATTAATCAACCCTAATAACCACTTGTAATTTTCAACTGATTACAACGGCAGTGCAACGGTATGCCGATGGTGCAATCTTAACAACGAACCGATTCAACCTCGCATACAAACCGTGTCAACGTTGTTATTGCATTAGGTCGTGTTCACGCAAACGAAAAATCTCAGAAAATAGCACGAAACCCGATATTTTTGAAAGCCACATTTGTATAAAAACATAGCAGTTTATCCCCTCTGTTCACGCAAAAATTTAGGATATTTTTTTGTGTGAACACTCCTTAACACTATAGAACATGTTGATGTACGTCGCACTATTTGGTAAAGCAATGTAACTGGCTTATCAGGGTGTCCTGTTCCGAAAGTTAGCTTTGTCTTTTGGAGTGAATATTCCATTTTAGGTCTCTGTCCACACTCAGTGATTCGGTCACGGTCACGTTTCGCATGTCATCAAAAATTCAACTCCAGCTTGGGACTATGGCAACTGTGAAATTTAAGATCTTATATTTTCTTCATATATAAGTAAATTTAAATGAGTAAACTCGTCTCTCATAATGCTTTCATGCAAGGAAATCTGAGTTTTTATATAGGTTTCTAACATCAAAACTAAAAATGAACCTTTTCAAATGGTGGATCGTGAGCGCTCCTGTAAGAGCCCCTACCTAAAATGCTCGAGTACCGAAAGTATAATCCCACAAAATGGGCCTCGAATACTCAGACCGCTACCTATACGCATGTTACATTTTATAAACAAATCCAGTATTTTGGTTAACCATATACAACACTTTGGAAGGTAGGGTTTTGTAGGAGAAAACGTCTTCTTATGTGACACGGCCCTGGAATTTGGTACCGGTCACGTTTCACATGTCATCTATAATTAAACTCCAACTAGTAATAATATGACGGCGGCGAATTATGAAACTTATAAATTCGTCGTATTTGAGTATTCCTATAAACACGCACTATGAAACGTGTTTATTAACAAAACCGGGCATCCGTGTTGTTCTGCTAAATCGGTTGATAAATTTTCGGACCATGAAGTCGCTCCAATGTGTCGTTGAAAAAAAACCGTTTAGGGACTTTGGCGTTACTTTGGGATTTGGCGATCACGTTTCACATGTCATCTCTAATTCAAATCATAACTCGGCGGCTACACAAATGTGTGATGTCTTTTTGATTGAGTGATTACCAGGCTTTAAAATTATAATTTATCGCTGGATCTACTATTGTGACCACAGAAAACGCTCGAACTAACCGTACAACAGCGGCGAAGTGTCCACTAAAGACACACTCAATATATGCAACCGGACATTTTGTTGTCGTTACTCTTAAATGTTGGCAACGGACACGTTTCATCTATAATTCAACTCCCAACTCGGCGGCTGCACAAATGTGTGATGGATGAGGTTTAGGATGTGTAATAACATCTCCGTTAACGCATTTAGCCTAGAAAGACTATTGATTATATATGGTGTTTTAGTATTAATCATGCCCGGCCCGGCTACAGTTTTGTATTTGTGTATACATTGGATTTTATATTTTGGAGTCACGAAGACAAAACAAAGGAAAATGATCCTTGATTAGGGTCAGGATGTGTGATAACATCTCCGTTAACGCATTTAGCCTAGAAATACTATTGAATTATATATGGTGTTTTAGTATTAATCATGCCTTGGCTACAAAATCACTCAAACTCAGAATTCTTCTCTTGAAAAGGAAACAGAGGACCTCAAATCCCATTCATCAAAGCTTAAGAAAAATCTCCGTTAACGCGTTTAGCCTCTTTTGAGACTATTGAATTATACATGGTGTTTTAGTATTAAAGGAGATTTTTTTTTCTAATGACGTGCCTCCCGGCCTGCAACATTTAATGAATATGTTCGTTTGGTGCATTGGCCCCTGGACAGGTAGAAGAGGATATTGTTTTCTGGGACGTCGATCGAAAAATATACCTTGCTTAAATAGGACTTGGTGGGGATAGGTATTTTGCTACCCGAACACCCCAAAAAAAAATACTACACAACCCGGCTAGATACTCTGCCCTTAGCTACGAATACGTGACTTCTAACGTATGAATTATTGATTTATTGTTTCGGGGGCCATAACACTCTCTTATGAGGAAAAAATTCTTATTGAGATTAACTTTTCTTGTGTTATTTCTAATTTATTATATTTTAACTATTCCAAAAAGTATTGATTTATATATATTATGAATAATATATTTTGGTACCTGACTATCTGAGATGTCCAACCTCGGCGACAACTCTTAAATAGAGTCAGTTGTGTTTAAGAACAATAAGTTGAACGTGTGAAAGGCACGTTTAAAACTATACTTATACCCAAAATTTAAAATAGCATTTTTATCATTAAATGCAGTTCTAAAATCATATACTT
>LQRL01108196.1:9071-23789 GCA_001703475.1 Hydroides elegans | reverse complement strand
CGCGAAAGCCAAAGCGAGGACGGTGATTAGTAGGGAGGGTGTATTGTATAGAGGGAGTGGGGTGCCGGATAAGAAGACTGATCCACATAAAAGGGCGTATTTGGAACGAAAATTGAATAAGAAACTGGATGATATGTCGGAAACAAGGAAATTTAAGAAAAAATCAAATAATAAGAAATAAAGTATGCATGGCATTTTTTGCTTATGGCTCGTCTCGATTAATCACATTTGGAATGTTATGATGTGTTATGATGGTAATAAACAAAATTCATATTCACTGTTTTTTTTACACCAAAATAAAATCTCGCATGCAAGTTTTTCAATGCAAATGATAAGAAATCATCATAATATCTAGGCATATATTGAACAATAATTTGAAATTTGTGCTAAGCGATTTTGTCTGACTCATCACATACCGGAAGTCCACGGTTGTGGCGCCGGCGCGAAAGCCAAAGCGAGGACGGTTATAAGTAGGGAGGGTGTATTGTATAGAGGGAGTGGGGTGCCGGATAAGAAGCCTGATCCGCATAAAAGGGCGTATTTGGAAAGGAAATTGAATAAGAAACTGGATGATATGTCGGAAACAAGGAAAATTAAGAAGAAATCAAATGATAAGAAATAAAGTGTATAGGGTATTGTTTGCTTATGGCTTGTTTCTTGATGAATAACACTTTGGAATGTTACGATGTGTTATGATGGTAACAAATAAATAAAAATCTTATACACTGTTTCATTGACACCAAAATACATTCTCGCATCCTCATTATTCAATTAATTCAATGCAAATGGTAAGCAATACCCATTAATATATAGGAGTTATATTGTGGCAACATTATTAATTCAGTGCAAAGCGATCTATCTGACTCATCATATACCGGAAGTCCACGGTTGTGGCGCCGGCGCGAAAGCCAAAGCGAGAACGGTGATTAGTAGGGAGGGTGTATTGTATAGAGGGAGTGGGGTACCCGATAAAAAGCCTGATCCGCATAAACGGGCGTATTTGGAACGGAAATTGAATAAGAAACTGGATGATATGTCGGAAATAAGGAAAATTAAGAAGTCGAATGATAAGAAATAAGATATAAAAGTATTGGTTTGCTTATAGCTTTTTTGTCGATTTATCACGTTTGGAATGTAATGATGTGTTATGATGGTAACAAATAAATAAAAATCTTATACACTGTTTCATTGACACCAAAATACATTCTCGCATCCTCATTATTCAATGAATTCAATACAAATGGTAAGCAATACCCATTAATATATAGGAGTTATCTTGTGGCCACATTATTAATTCAGTGCTAAGCGGTTTTGTTAAAAATTCTTTTGTTTTACTTATCATATACCGGAAGTCAACGGATGTGGCGCCGGCGCGAAAGCCAAAGCGAGGACGGTGATTAGTAGGGAGGGTGTTTTGTATAGAGGGAGTGGGGTACCGGATAAAAAGCCTGATCCGCATAAAAGGGCGTATCTGGAGCGGAAATTGAATAAGAAACTGGATGATATGTCGGAAACAAGGAAAATTAAAAAAGAAGTCAAATGATAAGAAATAAGGCATAAAGTGTTAGTTTGGTTTTTGCTTGTGACCTGTTGAAGGTTGTGATGTGTTATGATGGTAAAAAAAAAACAAAATATATTCTTATACACCGTTTCATTTACACCAAAATATTATTTTCGCATGCAAGTTCTTCAATGCAAATTGTAAGAAATACTCATAAATATATTGCCCTATATTGAGGCCGAATTGTGAATTTTGTTATTAGCGGTTTTGTCTGACTCATCATATACCGGAAGTCCATGGTTGTGGCGCAGGCGCGAAAGCCAAAGCGAGAACGGTGATTAGTCGGGAGGGTGTATTGTATAGAGGGAGTGGGGTACCGGATAGAAAGCCTGATCCGCATAAAAGGGCGTATCTGGAGCGGAAATTGAATAAGAAACTGGATGATATGTCGGAAACAAGAAGGATTAAGAAAAAGTCAAATGATAAGAAATAAGGTACAAAGTGTTAGTTTGGTTTTGGCTTGTGACTTTTTGAAGGTTGTGATGTGTTATTGTTATGATGATAATAAACAAAATAATATTTATACACTGTTTCATTTACACCAAAATACATTCTCGCATGCACATTCTTCAATGCAATTGTAAGAAAAACTCATAAATATGTAGGCATATATTGAGGCAAAATTGTGAATTTTGTTGTTAGCGATTTTGTCTGACTCATCATATACCGGAAGTCCACGGATGTGGCGCAGGCGCGAAAGCCAAAGCGAGGACGGTGATAAGTAGGGAGGGTGTTTTGTATAGAGGGAGTGGGGTACCCGATAAGAAGCCTGATCCGCATAAACGGGCGTATCTGGAGCGGAAATTGAATAAAAAACTGGATGATATGTCGGAAACGAGGAAAATTAAAAAGAAGTCGAATGATAAGAAATGAATAAAGAATTCAGTTTGTTACTGACTTGCTATTTCATGTCAGATTATCTCAAATTGATATATTTAATGCTTTAATAAAACAATAAATTCTAAATACTTTTATGAATTCTTTTATTTACACTCTTGAATACAAAAGAAATGTATGCATTGTAGAAAACTGCATTGTATCGAAGCACTTCATTCAATTAACTTAAATGCTATAATGAATTTGTAATTTCACATTCATAAATATATAATATAAAGAAATGTAAACTCTGGGATATGAAAATCATAAGCTCTAGGGCAGTCCGGTAAATCACAGTCTGAAGAGTATACGTGAAGTATACTATACTTCAAGTAAAGTTTTTTTTACTTGGTGTTTTATATAGTAATTTTAAACACCATAATATCATTTTTCAAGAATCAATAAGTCAAAATATCCTAGTATGGGTGTTAGGGTGGGGGTTGGCGGGAGGATCATTCTAAATGATTTTTTAGTTAAGATTCTTTAATAATATTCCTTAATGAAAGATATTTAGTGAATTAGTGCCTAACCCTAACAGAAAAAGATAGATATTTTATATTATATTTTCGATGTATACCTCCAGTACACTCTTCAATCTGTGATTTACCGGACTGCAAGCTCTAGGTGCATCAGAAGACTGGTGGTCGAACGAATTGTAATTAAATAGTTTCGATAATTATAAGACTGCATTTTTCTTGCAAATATATTTTTAACGAGTTTGATAAATACCAAATTAATATTTTTCTATCTGTTAATAATTTGTTCGATACGGAATGTTATAATATCTTTCGAGTGTTAGTGTTTACACACAGCAAAATGTTGAGACGGCAGCACTGATATCAGATGTAATTGATGTTTATATATTAGGCATAAATGGTCATCTTCATATTCTGTTCACAGTAAATGTTTCTTATGAATCACTGTCGCTGTCACTATCAAGTGACCCTGTAGCCAAGTCGGTAAGAATGTCAACAGTTGCTGTGCACTCTTTCCCAGTTTTAACGTGCTTGAATCGAACTTTCAATTCCGTTTCACCAAATGTGTAGAATATCTCCACGTTTCCACGGTTTGTTTTTGAAAAATCAGGGCTTATTTTTATTTTTTCTACATCCTTATCCGTAGCTAATTGAATAGTTGAATTCGGTATTCGGTCTAATGAGTATATGCTGATGAAACCAGATGTCACTTTGAAATCAATTTTGCGATGTCTCTTGATTGTTTTGCCAATTTCGACCTGCTCGCCTTTTGTGATCAATGTATGAAAAACATTCCTAACGTATCCTGGATACTTTGTGCTTTGGTAGCTTCGCTTATGTATTTTTGGATCGAATTTCACTTTACTTCCATATCCATACGTTTTCCTCGCAATCCTTGTAGAAATCTCGCTTGTATAATGACCGAAAAGGACAGCACCTTTCAGTACAGCCATTTGAGCCTCAGCCGGAATAAGCACCTTTGTCCCGTTCTCTTCGAAATTGCTTTTGATTGCGTTTTGAATCATTGGACTATCACTCAGTCCTCCAACCATGAAGATAAAGTTGCAATGTGCCAGTACGGATTCGAGAAGAAGATGTCGTAGATGGGAAATTGTGGCTTCGATAGTTTCGTTATAGAAACATTTGACGGCGTCTGACTTGAGGACCATAACGCCATTCCGAAAAGAAACATTGTTGTCGTGAAACGCCTCTATGGCTTGTTTGATGCCCTTTCCCTCAAACAAGTCGCTGTAAAATTCTCCAAATGACCATGGTAATCTTATTCTAATGGTTGATTCTGCACTCCCATCGAAAGGTTTCTTCGCCGTTTCGAATGATTGCATCAATTCGACCCAATCCTGAGGATAATTGGCCTTGTATTTGTTCAAAAAATCATTGGAAAATATATCCCCTAGCATTTCCTCGAACTTCTTGTCGATAAACATTCCGCCCCAAGGACCTCCGCTCGCGGGAAGTATTTCCTTGACCTTTCCGTCCTTTCCTACTTGATGGGCTGATACATCGACCGTACCACCTAGAATAATACAATAACATCCATCGTTAAAAGTAAACGTTCGAGTACGCAATAATCCTATATGATTTTATAATACATGTATTATACTCGTGTGCAAGTAATTAAGCATCAATAGTTGAAACAATGAATGTTACGGAGCAAACACCTGTATACCTTGTTACGGTGAATTAGTTATTCAGTATTATATCCGGTCTATGTTGCCTTTCAATTTACATAATAACATTACCTCCGCAGTCTAGCAGCACATATTTTGTGTTTTCTGGAAACACAGCTCCATCAGAAACGCTGTAGCCAGCAAGACGGGGTCTGCGACAACACATAGATGCAGCTTCTGGTTCAAGAGCAAGGATAAGGTTTTCCGATGAGATATCATCTATGCATCCTCCCTGAAATAACCAGCACAGTATTCTTTATCGTTGTGAACGTTGGGAGAGGTATCTATTGACTTGTCATTTCTTTGATAAAAGACTGTGGTCAAGATTTAATCACAGACCTTTTAAGCACGGAAAATGTATCATAATTACTCTATATTTGATATAGAGTGTGCCAATCTCAATTTACAGCCCTCAAATCAAATATTAATTAAATATATTCATTGTCTGTCCGGGGCCGACACATTTTCTGTCGGACAGACATCAAGTTTGTTGATATATTTGATATATTGGAATAAGCCGGGCCGAGAAAACGTCGGCCGAATAAACATATACGATATTTAAATTTAATATCATTGATATTCACAACCATTAGGTGATGTTAAAATTAGGTCATTATCTTACCAATTTTGCTGCATGACGCATGAACTGCTTGGCCGACTCACTCCAAATGGCAGGTACGGTAATAACCCACCTTATCAAAAACGTGTCCACCGCCCTTCCAAAAAAATACAAGTTAAACATGCAAATCGAATGAGGCTTTTGCACTCGATCATTTATCTCTACATTAACCAAAACTCATAATATGAATTGCAATGATATACATAATATTTTTATTTTACATGTGGAGCTTTTATTAGAATATGCACAATATTAATGTAATAGTAATATTCTTCTCAACAGAAATTGCAACTACGCTAAACATAATGTAGTTAAGAGCCGGATATAAACGACTGCAACAATATTTAGATTCCACCCATACTGCCGAACACCATACTATTGATTTCGACGTTTGATTCGACATTAACTTTACACATTGCTAAATGATTATTGAGTTTTCTATTCGTTTTACCCAGTTGTATTATCCTTGACTGCCTTGAGGAGATGCCGTCTCAAATATCCGATAGCGAATCCAAATATTTTCAAAGCTGGAGTGATCATTCCATCTTCGGACACAATATTTGTCTTCATATTGAGGTTCTGTATACAACAATATATTTTGAATGATATATACTCATTTCTTGCAAAAAAAGTTAACTCTGAGCAAAGCAAATTTATAAATAGAAATCTTTATAAAATCTTTGAATCCAAATAATTCTTAAGGACTTACCTTCGAGGAATGGAGTGCCATTTTAAAATGTCTGTATAGATGAAAGTTCTCCTCTGTGCCTTCTTCCCGATTTTGATTATATTTCTGATCAGCATCATATCCCATGTCCACAAATTCACCCACACTATTGGTAAGTATGCTAGTCGGAGTCTTGTATGACTGCAAAAACATCATTTGGGATTTTAAGGAATATAATAGATCAAACTTATTCATTCATCCAACACATAAATCAGGGTAAGTGAACATAAATGCATTTGAGAATTTTGCCTTTTTCAATTAAATGTTTGCTCAAAGTGTTATTTTTTTACAAGTGCATAAGTTAGCTTGTAGACACGTATAAATATAATAATTCTTGCTGTTTAAATTCAATTTGCTCATTTTCTCGATATTGCAGGTTCGCTATTATTTTAGGGAAATATTTGAATGAGTTTTGTTTTCTGCTTCCCTTGCAACTTTATGAAGAAGATATATTATTTAGTGATGATCTTAATTAATAAGACCAAAATATAAGAAATGACCTTAACACATGGCTTCCAAAGTGTTGCTGGTTATTTACTCATAAATAATAACAAATAGAATACAACTGTATTTACTTGAAACCCTAGAGCTTGACCCCAATTCTTATTAGAAACAATGGCCTCAGGATCTGCTGTGAACGAAAATGCATAACCGCTGTATGTTGTTCCAAAATCGATTGCTGCCGATATCAAGTAACTGACTTTAGCAGCCATGGTGCCTGAAATAGAATGAAAAATAATCGACTTAAATGATAGTATTTATCACTCCCGAACAGAATAATCCCGGTTGCGTATCTTGCTATAACAAATGATATTTTCAAATGAGTGTTTTAGATAAAAAGGAATCGTTGAACTTATTGGAAATCCATTTGTCTTTACAGATATCCAAACAGATCTTATATCCAATAGGGTGTTTCTTAGATATTAAATTACGCTTTTGTCATTGTTAAGCACTTTGACAAAATATACTGATACATATAAAAGCATAATATTTTAACGATATCATATTATTTTTAGTATATCTATTATTATATAAAGTAATAAGTAATACAAATGCTAATGTGCTGAATCAAACTTTCAATGTATTCGTAATTCAAAGAGAGACACTATGTTTAATACGTTATATTAAAATACATGATTTTCTGTCTTCAAAAACTATGATAACTATATATAATGTTGAATGTTTATATTAAAGTAATTTAATTACAAGTACTTATAAAACAACAATAATTCTTACCTTTTGTATGAAATTAGCCTTGTTTGTAAAACACATAGCAACTACGTTACACAAACATGTTTACTAAACATGATTCCCTTTATCTATTTTTAGACAATATCTAGTTTCGATTTAGCCTTGTGTCAATGATCAATGCTGAAACGTCAACAGGCTTATTCATTATTATTTAGCCGTGTGATCAATCATACATATATAACATACTTTTCATGATTGATCTTATTTGTATGAACGACACGTTTTATGTGTTCATAGTAGCATTAATTTATTTAGAATATCATCTTCTAATTAAGAAACTGTGTGTCAATAATGTGCATAAATCCACTTTTTTTATTATTATTGACATTGATATAATAGTCATTAATAAACGTTTTATTATTTTTAATACAGAGATACATGTAGCATATATCTTTAACACAAGTTTTTTAAATAAAAATATGATTGAAAAATAACATAGCCCATAAATAAAAATGCATATAAGAAACGACATGACATCATACAAAAAGTAATTTATTAATTGTATCGGCGAGTATAACTTGCATTGAGTAACCGCTATCACATTACCAAAATACTATGCTTTCTTTTAACAATATTTAGAAATTTGCACTATTCTAAGGTAGAAGAGCAAGTTCTAGAGTCTTTTGGAAGCAAATGCAAACATTGGAATAGGTTTGATATTTATGCTGACCGGTATGATATATGCAAGGCGTGCATTGGAGTTTTAGACAACATTTAAAGAGATGATTTATTGGCATTAACTTGAATTCATTATGATGAATAACAAAGCTATGTGATGCATCTAATGAACAAATAATCTGATAACGCAAAAAACTTAGCGAGTCAAAAAAAAACGCTCGTATATTCTCCTAGCTATTAAATAGTTTTTCTGTAATATGCATCATTCACAATGACTAACTTGACATATTTGCTCAGTTATCGAGAGAAACTGGGGTTTATACACCTGCTGGTATGAATGCGTTTGAGTTCGTTTTTACTCTATCTCTTCGTACAAATTTCGTTGTCTTATCATTTTGAATTCATATATTTATTAATGTAATATAAACATAGATATATACATAAAATGTATGTTAAATATCTTATAAGGTACATTTTTAATCAAAAGTTACATGCTGTGTACTATTTCAGATTACAGAGGAATCGTATCTTAAATACGAACGTTTTTACTCTATCTCTTCGTAAAAATTTCGTTGTCTTATCATTTTGAATTCATATATGTATTAATGTAAAATAAACATAGATATATACATAAAATGTATGTTAAATATCTTATAAGGTACATTTTCAATCAAAAGTTACATACTGTGTACTATTTCAGATTACAGAGGAATCGTATCTTAAATACGAACATCAATATTAAAGAGACAAATGACATTTCACAATCAATAAAAAATTCTAAACCAAATTCAGACTAACAGACAATGCATTCAAAACCAAGCAAAATAGAAGTGCAAGTCATTAAAAGTTAATCTGTCAAACAACGCACCATAAGCATGATTTGCCAAATAGATCAATCTTAGATACGTCTTGGTCGTACTCCATACTACCAGGAGTAAATATGAATAAAAAAGGCTTAACATTTAGTAGAAGAATATTGTGATGATGCATTTACTCAAGCGACTAAAACGATCTCGTTTTGTAACTTCCCCAAATATAAACAACCCACGACGTTTTGGGGGAAATAACTTTGAATTTCGTACAAAGCGATCTTGTCTCACTCATTATACATTAATTCACAATTAAAAGCGAAAGCGAGGACGGGGATAAGTAGAGATGTTGCATTGTATGTATAAAATTGTATACCAAATAAGAAGCCCGATCAACATAAAAGACTATATTTTAAACGGACACTGAAAAAGAAGATAAATCATGTGCCAGAAATATGCACGATCAAACATAAGTTAAGCATAAGAAAACGACAAAATTGCTTAGAATCACTCTCTATGATCTAGCAGGAACAAATTGGTGTGTTGTATGATTTACATCTGATTGATTTTATTAATATGGATTCAAAAACAAACAAAAACAAGAACTTGATTAAACTCTTATTATGTTAACTCAGTATTCATTTATAAGCAATAAAACCTAAAAGTACATTATCAGACACCTTGTTTACACGTATCATCATATGATAAGTATTAAATTTTACACAGTTGCTTGCTCCACACTAAATGCGTATTGAAGAAATGAAATGTTCGTACCAAACAATATAATCATATATTCTTAAGAAGGCGCGTTGTTGTATGGGTAGTCACCTAAAGGGTAAAGGCAGATGATGACCGCCAGGTAAAATAACATGGGGGCAATACCCTGTACTCATTTTGTATGTAATGATATGGAGGTCGAGCAAAGTTTAATTCGAAATGTTAAGTAATAACATAAAATAGGGGGTTCAACTGATATGATGATATTGTATAATGTGTGATTTTATCAATGATCGAATCATCAATTTCATTTTATATGTTTTTAACAGGTCATGTTGATGGACCCTGTCCTTGACGAAAGATTACCAAACTTTGCACTCCTTACATGTGATTCATTATTTGCTAAACACGGTTCTTCCTTCTCGTTTGATTTCCAAATATTTATGCTCATTATTCATAGTAAAACAGTGTACTTTGAATGACCAAGGAAGACAGTGGGATGCATTTTCCGAAATAGTCTACCTTTCTAAGCTCAGATAGTGAACCACATAATTATTTTGACAGCTCGTGATTCGCTCTTCATTTATGGAGATGCAATAAAACTACAATGATTCCCAAATAACTAAAATAACCCCAACGACTTTTTTTTTAATCGACACTTCGGTCCCTTATCGAGACGCTTCAGCCCTTCGGGAAATGACACTTCAGCCCCAAGCATATGAAACGTTGGTCCATATTTCTTCGGTCCCTTGGATTAAAGTTATAAAAATAATTTAAATGACCCTTTGTTTTTGCAAAATGCCATAAAAGATATATGCATATCTTGCCAAAAAAAAAAATATATATATATTTTTTTCACATTGTCCTACTTCAAACATTTATTCATTTTCGATAAGAGCGTTTTTATGTCATCGCCCAGCAAAAATTCGATAGTTTTCTTTATTGCCGATTATAAAAGAAAAAAAACATAAATATAGCGATTTTCCTGTAAATAAGAAGGTACCAAAATTGTTGGGACCGAAGAAGTATGGACCGAAGCGTCTTTTTGCGAGGGGACGAAGTGTCTCTTACCTGGGGCAAAACAATATTTTCCCCAGGGGTCGAAGCGACTTGTCGATGGAGCCAAAGAGTCTTTTAAAAAAGACCCGAAGTGTTCAATCGTGGCAGAAGTGTCCATAACTCGTTCGGAACGTGTAACTTTCGGTCGTGTAAAATATAACATTCACGAACATGTTTAAAGCCAATTTGCATGGCCTTGAACTTTGATTGTAAACAAGTTCAGAAAATTTTGGAACGTTTTTTCTGCATTGATGGCGATTTAATGGCTTAACTCACTTTTACTAACTGACAATGGATAGACTAAAAGTTTTGACTCAACATTTAGGTCAAAATTCACCCGACCTTGTATCCTTTTATAAAATTCAACGAAAAAGGGAACCTCGTACAAGGCGTAGCCTTTGGGCCTTACGAGTATACGTTTCAAACTGTACAAAGAACAATTTTCGATTAAAATGCATGCATTATATAATGTAACACTCATCCTTCTTTCTCACCCTTTGTTAGGCTCCAACCCAATCCAGGTTGGGGGCCTATAGGTTTGGGATGTCCGTCCATCTGTCTGTCCGTCATACTTTTTTTGGATGGGCTAGAACTTTTGAACGGAAGGTCACATAAACTAGGTTATAGGCTCAAATGAAAGGTATGGATCCGTAGATGTGCCTTTTAACCATTTCGGTCAAAACACCCGACTTGAAGTTTTAAAAATGGCCAAAAATAGCGGTTCTCATAGAAAATACATTTAAAATCGAAAAAAAAAAACCAATACCCCTTCGAGTTTGGGGCGGTTGGGGTCTGCTCGTGTTTCAAAATACTTCCTTGTATATATTTAGGTCACAACCCAGGGAGATGGGCCGAATCGAATGGTTGATGAATTGGTGTGGGGGAGACAAAGAGTGGTATGTCAAAACAGAAAATTGGATCAAGAGGAGTGGGACAAATTATTGGCAGAGGCCAGGGAGATGGGCCGAATCGAGGGTTGATGAATTGGTATGGGGGAGACCAAGAATGGTATGTCAAAACAGAAAATTGGATCAAGAGGAGTGGGACGAATTATGGGCAGAGGCCAGGGAGATGCGCCGATTCGATGATCGACGAATTGGTATGGGAGAGGAAGCTGGGGGAGAGATGCACGAACACGATATATGTCGAAATAGTCATCGATAATACGTAAAGGGTTGGGAGGATGTAATAAGAGTGAATTAAGACTAGATAAGAGCACGGGGATGTCTATACAGTCGGCCCAAGGGAGTTCGGGTAAAGGTAGAGGAAGAAAGTATTTAAGCCCGACAATAATCCTATTTTAAGGACATCGACTCTTATCTATCAGCACTTACCACACTCAAACCTCCATTAACTAGCCATATACTGAAGGGACGTTCAGCGAGCATGCCTTAACCCTAATTAGAATGTGAGTCCGACTGAAGGCCTAGCTCTCTACAATCCTGAGGATACTTTCCGGTTCACGTTAGATAATCCGTTACTTTCCCACGAGCAACGCCGCTTTTATGAAGAAAATGGATACGTCGTTATAAAGAATCTAGTACCTGGCGATAAACTGGACAAATACCGGTAAGAATGATTACGTCATATACAAACACGACAGAAAATATTTGTATTGTCTAAATTCTTGACTAAGAAAGCGAGCCGATGGAACTTATTGTTTTCTGGTCGAAATATAACCTGCATTTTATGTTATCGCAAGGCATCGGAGGGCTTTGTATCTGATTTTTAAAGCCTATTTAACCTAATACATTTAGATAGTTGAAAACTGTTATTTCCTGTTCAAACATTTATATGTTTATGAGATAAGTACTAAATAAAAAGTATGAAATTCTACTCAATTTTATGATATTGAAATGATGGAGTCATATTTATTTGAACGAGTAACCTCTACAAATTCTAAATTCAGAGATAAGACAATTTGAAGGATAAACGCTCAAGGACATTTATCTCAATTTCAACAATAAAACTATTTCTTATTTTGTCTCTCTTTCAAGGGAGCGGTTCAAGAAGCTATGCAATGGGGAAGTGGAGAGGCCAGCGAACATGCTGGTCATGAAAGATGTCGCTATCGCAAAGAAGGAGTTTGAAAATAGTGAGGCGGTCATCACGAAGATTCAAGACTTTCAGCATGATGAGGAGCTGTTTGATTACTGCTGTTTACCGGAAGTAAGTATACCATTTCCATGAGAGATCAAGGTATTACTTGGCATATTTACCATATACACTATATATATACAGTAGACCCCGCTTATCTCGAACAGCTCGGGACCAGTGAAATTTGTTCGAGATAACCGAAGTTCGAGATATCCGAGGGTCTCGAATTCGAGCATACCTAGAGACCTAAAATGTGTCAGTATAATAGTGTGTGTGCTAAGTTTGTTTAAAAACTAAAATAGGGTTTGTTTTATTCTTAAAATTTAAATGAATATATTTCACCTTGCCTATATCCGTATATAAACCACCATTGACGAAAAGTATCAGAAATCTTAAATACAATTTTATCTCATCAAAGCTGTCAGTCAATTAAAAAAAACACTGGATATCTGTTAATTCTTGAGTAGCATACATAAATTGGGATCAATGGTGCATGGGCTTTGTGTTGTCAATCGCTTAATGTTTCATAAACAAAGGAAAGAGTGGTCTTATACAGAGAGGGATTAGGAATCTTTGTTTGCTTTATATGTATTGCCTCAATAGATGGAGAAAACAATAAAAGAGCGGCGTCTTATTCAGTTAGTTGTCTGTGACACGAAATCACATTCTTAAATATACACTGAACTTAGCTTCAAAGTAAGGTTTAACAAGTATTTTACTCTGTTCTTCTCAACCGGAGTCAATGGTGTTACTTATGAATGCCAATAATTGATCATAACCAGCATGAAAGGACTTGCTTTTCAATGAGGATTAGTGGTGTATTAACACAATATTCCTAAAAGTAAAACAAGATTATAAGGCGAAATGGGAATTTTTTGGGGGGTCAAAATGTGTTCGAGATAAAAATAGTTCGACATAAGCGAGGCTTATAAGACTTATATAAGTAAAAATAATCGGGACCAGGAGATTTGTTCGAGATAAGCGGGGGTTCGAGATATCCGAGTTCGAGATAAATGGGGTCTACTGTATATAATTTATATTTACCAAATATTATATCTTTTTACCTGATGCACGTTTTATGTTTAAGTTCCACTGAAAAAGAATCTTTCACATACCTTTTGCCGCAATAAAACTGTTTAATTGTATTATGACGGCTTAAGAGATTTCAGTAAGCGAGTACACAGTGTTAGCAATATTTGAAGCGAGCAAATATATTTCCCTTAAGCTTCATTTGAGATAAAGTAAAAATAATGAACTTGTGTGACCACAAATCTTTGCGCCGCTATACCGTACATACCTGGACTGACTTGCTTATTTATTCATCATCTTTAAAAGTTAGAAACTGATATCTGATTGTTTAATAGTGTATGTTATAATTTTTATTATGTTTTAGGTTGTCAAATATGTCAAGTGCTTTACTGGAGATAACGTGATGGCCATGCATACCATGCTTATCAACAAGCCCCCGGATCCGGGTTTGTATAGATGATTATATCTTACCTCAAAGCACTATAAATTTGGATAATATATGGTATAGAAGTGAAATGGTGTGTCAAACTCCGTAGTTGCTAGCTTAAAAGTGTCGAGGTTTGATAATGAAGCTATATATGTAGGCTATCTCTTCAAGAATATACCAGATATTAGGAATCTATGTTCTTACCTCTCCAATCATGGTAATAATTGAAAAAAAAAGGATTGATAAAAAAAAACGGTGATATTTTAAGATATTTATTTCCAACCCATTATGGTTGCTACAGTAGACTCTCGATAATCGGAACTCCTCGGGACCAAGCAAATTGGTTCCGATTAACCGTGGGTTCCGATTAACAGTTTTTTTCATTATTTCTGGGAAAAAGGCCGAAAATCCTATCTTTTGGCAAAAGGTATATCTTACTTAATCTTCTGCGTTCAGAGGGGTCGAATATAAGTGCGAAATCATTAAGTCAAAAAGTATCATTTATTTCTTTAATTTTAGAATGCTACAAAATAAGAATTTTTTGTTCTTTTTTGAAATGCAATCACCACTTCCCGATTTGTGTCATAAAACAAGCTAACGTTTAAAATATGAATCACGCATTTCAAAAGACACACAGTCAACTGTTCCTTAATCCGTATGTTTAATGGACGACACAATTAATCCCAACCCCTTTACAGTCAAGCGTACCTTTACTCAGGCGAAACCCCTAATTCCCTCCTCTTTATGTGAATGGATCATATCTA
>LQRL01108194.1:36446-50083 GCA_001703475.1 Hydroides elegans | reverse complement strand
AACTTAAAATATAGTGTTTGCAACTTTTGAAATGTGTACCACTGTTGTTTAACCTGTGATAGCGTTTTAACCCATGAGTTCCCAAAAACGAAACTTCATAGATGTATAGAGGAGATACTAAGCTTCCATATGATATAAAAATAATTGACAATTTTTGGTTATATTTGGATCTATATAAAAAAGTTTAAGTGGTAAGTTTCTTTTTAGCCGCCTTAAGGTCAAAAGATGTTTATCAAAATAATGTTTTATTTGCAGGTTTGCATACAACTCTGGTGTACTCAATGTCCGTTCTTACTTTTGCCAACAATAGTAATAATAGTAACATTACAAATCTAGAACATCTAGATTTCTGTAATCAGGTGATATACATGTATTGAATTTAAGATTTCTTTAACTATAAAACTTATAGTTTGTATGGATAGATTTTAGCATAGCGGTGAACAGCCAATAGAACAAAATAGATGGTTTAACATTTTCCTTGTCATACTCGAATATGCACATGTACAATATATAAGTAACTATATGACCATTTACATTTATTTTAGATTAATGTTGGAATGGATAGCCATGTTCCTTTTGTTGATTCGTGTGAGCTAAAGGCCTCTGAGTAAGTCAGGATTGTTTTATCATTACAAAAGCAAACATACACATATTACCGCATACCTTAGATTTTGAAATGGTGGAAGGGGAGTTTTTTTACTAGAAAAGGTGATGATACACAAGTAGTTAATGAACTCATAACATTTTTCAAAAAACGGGGTCCAAATGCAATGCAATTGTCTAAAAAGCGTCCAGGAAATGATGGGCTACAGCATATGAAAACCAATTCAAAATAACGACGTTCAGCTGTTCTGAAATGAATAAATTTCGAAAAAAAATATGTTCCAGCTAATGTCCTTTTTATTGATATTTAATTGATACGCATATGTATTTTAATAATTATGATGTTGTCACTAAATGCATCAATTTAGGAAACACTCTAATATAAATACAACAAATGGGTGTAAATCTTACTCACTCGGATGCAGTAACATTCGGACCGGACCAAACGGGAAGAATTGTCGATTTTTTCCCAATGTAGTCCTTATGGTTAAGCTTAAAACGCTCGTTTCTTTTTTAAATGAACGACGGGTTTTGTGGTTCCCATACTTGATTTGTTTAAGAAAAATTATCCATTGTTGTCAGCCCCTGGCTGTGTATGGGCAACATTTATGGCATTCAACTTATATTTGTTTATATTTCTAGACTGTATGAGGATAGGATGATAATCGTTTTCAAGATCCTTCGGATTACGCAAGATATAGAATATCTCCCCCGGGTAAGTAACGATAGAGTAATTTTGAAACAAAACACGAATAATGTAATAGGTTTATTATAAGATCTGAGATTTATATTTTATATCTTAGATTTTTTAAAATAAATAAATTAAAACCAATTGAGTTAATTTTCATTTATATTTCATTATTATTTTCTTAAAGCAAATACATGTACATATTATTGTGTAGATGCAGGAGAGGATTCGAGCCAACTTGCTTAATATCGAAGGAGTGTCACATATTGAAACACGCTTTGCTGGTAAATCTTTATATTGGACGGGGAATATAATTTTCCTGCCACACTTATATTTATGTTTTTAGTAAGCAAAGCAATGTTGACACTATTTCGCTTGATTCTTTTACTCAATGCTTCAAAGTCGCTCAAGTATAAACATGATAATCCCCATTATTGGTATTCCTGTGTACATATATAGACAATTATTCTATGACACCATGAATATGATAAATAAGCCATCAACTTTGAATTTCAGACATACTTGAAGCCTGTCAATTTCTTGGTTGTGGTGCCTCTTGTCGTGTGGTGTCGGGCTTGCCCGTTTGTATATGCCAGGCTGGCTATGAAACCGGGGATTTCGATTGCATAGGTAGAACATGTATTAATTATCATATGTAAATATTTCTTATTTTATACTAATCAAATATAGATAATTAGGTTTTTAGCTTATATTTCCACACATGTGTTATATGTTAAGTGAGCAAATATTGATTAAAAAGGAAATACCATTTTTTAAATAATCATGAACAAAGGTTATGTTTACTGAGGTAAGATTTCTTCAATGAATATGTATTATTTTAGTGAGCAATGAGTGTTAAGTAAGAATGTATTGCAGAGATCACCAAATCACCTAAATTTCTTTCTGATTATTTGTCGGCCCGACCAAAAAGTCGTCGGCCCGAAATATTGTGCATAAAATCACGATATTTTCCTTATTTAACAAATGTTCGCTTTTAAGCCAAATTTCACATTGGCGATCCGGACCAGTAGCCCTAAAATCTTTTTAACCCGGCCGACATCTTACCCGCCCATTTTTGAATATAGAGTATTACATAACCTAAATTTTAACGTCAGCATTTAAGGAACTATTCTTGAAAGGACGCGAGCGGAAACGATAAATATTGAAAAAAAAAACCGCGAGCGCCGAAGGCGCGTGCAAAATTTATTCCGGATTCATATTTAAGTATAATTAATGTTATGTTTAAGTATAATTAATGTTATGTTTAAAAACCGCATTGTTGGACCTGCGAATGCCATCTCAAACAACTTTCGTACAGCCAAGACGACGGTCGCGTATGCAGGTAACGGATTGCTTTGGATGCTACCCTTATATCATAGCGCATCCGAAAATCTTCGACCTCATATGATCAAATTCTTATAAAAATATGTAAATGAACGAGTTGAGTAGACCATCGTAAAAAATGAGCCATCACCTATATTTCTTACAATAATCAACACGTAAATATTTACAAAACCTGGATGAGTGAAGATGCGAACGTGTAAATATTTTTCTGATAACAATTAAAAAATCGATAAAAAATAAGTAATAGTATAAATAATTTCAGTAACTTCAAAAAGTTACTGGCCCGACCAAACACCGTTACTTACCTAGGGCCTGAACTTAACGTATAACAAATAATTATACATTGTTCGCACGTTTATTTTGTTAGCACTTGGACATTGTAAGGGATGATGGGGGAGGAGAGAGACGGTGGGGCGCAAGGATGTCGACACAAATGAAATATTTTTTGAGGCCTCAAATGTCTTGCCAGGGACAATCGTTATTTAATTATAGGTCCCGAAAATATATAAATAAATAGTAAGACAAAGTTAGGGTTTGGTCAAATTTCAGTCGGCCCGTCGGACCGACAGGTTCCAAAATGTTGTCGGCCCGAGCGAATTTCTGTCGGCCCCGGGCCGACGGGCCGACGGTTTTGGTGATCTCTGAGTATTGATATACATTGCCATGTAGCGGTAGAGGTGACATGATTGTGGAAAAAAAACATATGTGAAATTTACCTATATAAAAATATATTTACTTATTTATCTATACTCAACTGCGTACATGCTTGTCTTATAGATATAAATGAATGTGAATTAAACATCGATGGGTGTCCTGAAACGTGTCTTAACACTCCTGGTTCGTTCCGATGCCAATGTAAGAATATATGATAATTAAGAAATTGAATCATAAATGATAATGATTTAACATAGATAGTCTCATTGTATGCGCTTAATTTTGTTTGTTGTTTATATGCAATTCAATAGATTTACTTACATGTATATACAATCCAGATGTCGCGATAACTATGCAATATATTGTCTAGCACATATAATATTGCCTAACTATTTGAAAAAAAGTATTATTAAATAGAAATAGTTATCTGTATTTAGATTTTGATATTATATAGAGAAAATTTAACCTGTACTATAATATCTGGAAAAATTTATTATGACCCGAAAAACTTCATGACGTAGCCTCTTAGCCATAAACATATCAAGCCATATTCATATCCATAATCATATAAGCTTTATTTTAGATTGCCCCGATCTACTTTGCGATGATATGCAATGTGTTCATGGGTCTCGCTGTGACGGTAAACCCCACTGTGACGATTTGAGTGACGAGAAAAACTGTTGTAAGTGGATGTGGATTCGAAGCAAAAATGGTCAAAATAAGATAAAATCTAAGGGTGGATCAAATTGCATGGAATTTTGTGGAATAATTGATTGAATAATTGCATAACATGAAATATTGATTAAAAAGTTAAAACATATTGAAGAAAAAAATAAACAAGAACAGCAGCGTACAAAAAACGCAACAGTAGATTAAATACCACCGTCCTCTAAAAAACATTTTTGAGACAGACTTATAGTTACTTATGTTTAAAGAACGCAATAAAATAATTATTTATACCACCATTATCACTAGTCTTGTTATTGATAGAATAAAAAAATGCAATTTGGCTATGTTTATAAACCACCAACTATATCATTGTTACTACATTCATTCTTACCCTGAAGATTGCTATGGCTCGCACATGGTTACGTGTGACCTTGGACCCTGTATCAAGGACGATCAGTGGTGCAATGGGATTAGAGATTGTATGGATGGAAGTGACGAAAAACGCGGCTGCGGTGAGTAAAATCTTTTCTTTAAATATATTTTATAACGATTCATTTGCTCAATATTGATCAATTGTGATAGCTGTTTAGTTGTAATTGAATACGAACCAGTGCAACTACTGTCGTTTTAAGTCGCGACGTGGTTGCGGTTCTTTTGTTGTATAAATAATTGTAGTACGGATATTTTCATACTCCGTTTATACCTTTACCTCAATAAACATGTAAGACTGATGAAATGTTACTAGGATGTTTGAGAAATATAGCGCATTTAGTTATTGAACATTTGTTTAACTCTACTGACACTGACATAAAAAAAATAATGCAATCAATTTTTGATACCCGTACTTTTATTAAATTTCATTTTTCTTTCACAAATATAAACCAACATCCTCAGCTCTGAACTTGTATAAAATTATCTAGTCGTCATATATTTGTTTAGGTTCGAGTTGTCCAAGCTCTACGTTCCAGTGCTACACGGATTTCGAGAAATTCAAGTGCATGAACAAATCCATGCAATGTGACGGCAAAGCGGATTGTATTGGTGCTACGGACGAACAGAACTGTGCTAATTGTAGGTATTGTTCATTGAAAAGGTTGCCTGTAATCAAACATTGTAAATTATGTGACTGATGTGGATTATGTATGCACATTTACTTCCAATTTTTGTTTGGACGTCACATTTCGCAAAAACGCCATAGCTATACATGTATATGCCGGCTCGAGAAACGTCGCCAAACTTGCCACAGGATTCGGACGTTGAATGTCGTTTTATATCCATTCCGGTGATAATCCTGTGAAAATTAACGAATGCCAATCGGTAAAACAATAAAAGGGACATATTGCAGCTTTTGCAATACAACTACGCACATATAAGATAGATCAACACCTATAGTGTAGTTGTGAAGTCCCCATTTGAAAGACATTATATCAAGCCAAACCTTCTTCGATGAAATTTGTATATGGGTCCGTTTTTTTTTCAGATTGCGGGTACGGCAAATATAAGTGTCACTGGGGCATGTGCTTGAAGAGTGACGCAAGATGTGACGGAACCAACGACTGTTTTGATTGGTCAGATGAAATCAACTGCCATTCAAGGGGTATGTAGTGGTACCGTGGTTCCCAGCTTGGATAAAATAGCATAAATAGAACTGTGAAATACAAAATGTCCTATCATTATGAACTCACTTCAACCATGTGTTAAACATTTTGATAGATGTGTTATACGTTAATACAATAAGTTAACATAATGATGTCAAATTAAGGGATTCCATGCATTCTGTTATCAATAAGTTAATACTAGCATATGAGCTCCGACCTGGGTGCCGAACGAATAAACTATACATGAGGATTCAAACAATACATTTTCCGCATAAATGTGAATTGAATTTTTACGATGACATCCTGATATATCTCAAGCAATTTAACCAAATTTATTATGAGATGTTTCTTATCTTTATCTAAGCAATAAAACTATTCCCGCCCTTTATTTTGCAGATATGTTTGGCATGTAAATCGAACAGAACTGAGGATATCCAATCATTCGCGATTATCCTTAATTTAGAAAATGTCAAGCATTAAACTTGAAATGTTAGCCAATGTCACATTATCTGCACTTGATATTTAATGAACATGTGGCCTGCCTTATTTACATAAAAATAGGGATCCTACAACCCGGTAAAATAAGAAAGACCTAAATTGAATTCTCTTGAAATGCCAACCCCAGTTGTCAAACAACATAGTTTTGTCTTTGACACGACCCACATAAGTGATTATGTAGGCCAGTCCATTGTTTACCAATTCGGAACTTCTATAAAAACACCACATTCCTCCTACAATGCTTAAGATCGTTCTTGAAAACTGCCTATCCAAAAACATGTAAATTTCCAAAATCAACAAGATAAAAAATATCTAAATAGCAATAACGATATCAAATAAACATCGTGAAAATTCTGAATCTAATGGTGTAATTTTTAATCACGCGATATAATGATATCTATATTAAAATTGGATTTAAACGGGTCGCGATAGTCAAATTTGAAAATTATTAACAACAAACTATATAATAAATATTAAACACATTTACTCAGCACAAATCCTATGGAAATTATAAGAACTAAAGTAACTAACTAACTTATGCGCATGTATTTGCTTGTTTGAAACATCATAACTCTTAATTTATTTTAAATCACCGCAGATAATATATTTATTAAATATAATCACAATCCTTAATTAATCCAGAATGTCCCGAATACACTGTACGATGCGACGCAGAGAGCGTTCTCGGCCAGGCGGGAGATCAATATTGCGTGGGAAAGGATTTCCTCTGTGACGCAGTCAGGGATTGCCCCAATGGGGAAGACGAAACCGAGGCTGCGTGTGGTAAGTGGTTTGTATTGACATTAATATTATAGATTGATTAAGAGGTTTGGCTGTAAAAGAGACGTATAACAGCGGTATAACTTACGGTATTCGGAGGAATTAAAGTATCAGAGTGGAATCGACACGCTAAGTTTTTTCCATCCAACACCGGCATACTTCCCCGATATAATTTCATATTATCTGACCAAAATAATTTATATTTTGCGAAGTAATTCATAGTAGATTGTATCCTTGAGCTTGTTGGCCATGCTTATATCTTAGAATGTTATGATCCTTTTGATCACAACATAATTAATATTCACATCACAATACTAATTGCCATTTATCTCTCTCCAGCACTCAAGGAACGCGCCCCCTCCGACTGCAGCCAGACTTTGATCCAGGTCAAAGGATCTGGATTCATTACGTCACCGAATTATCCGCGATACTATGACAACAACGAAAATTGCCACTGGATCCTGGAGGCCGAGGAGGGCCAGGCGATCCGGCTCAAAATTGACGATTTCTCGCTTCAAGAGGCCGAGTTGGATTATTATACGTATCAACGACAATGCAAAGATGAGGTGGCGGTGAGTTGATGAAACAAATGGTTGTTTTTATTGGTATGATTATATACTCGACAAATTTATAAAATGAGAGTCTATTAGTATTGTTAACATTTAGACAGACCTGACTTTGGGCTATGTATCTTAACGTTAGGCGTTGTGTGATCAAGACATTAACAGTAAACAAACATAGTCTACTTTTTTTCATTGCATTATTTATTTATGTACGTTGTTATGTTTGATTTTTTTAAATAATGTCCACTTACATATCAAACCGTTTCATCTTTAGATATTTGACGTCGGGGGACAATCAGACCCGCTTTGGTTTGGATGTGGATATCAAAACTCAAAAGTAGTGGAGACCACTGGAAATTTGGCTGAAGTCGTTTTTGTATCGGACGGGCAAACAAGAGACAAAGGCTTCAAAATCAGCTATTCGACTTTTAAAGCAGGTTAAAACACGCAGTCCAAAACACCAATATATCCAATTGGTTTAACTTGATTCCTTTTAGTAAACAAAGCGTAGTTTCTACCCTAACCATTTGGCAAATAATGCATTCAGAATGCCATATAACCAAGTTATCTTTTTAAATAGCAACATTTTTCATTATGAAAGTTATGTTAAATATACGCGAACCCTATGGCTAGACTTCGATAATTTAGGACTCACATATATTCTCTGTTATTTCAAACCGTATCAAACATTTCAAAAGAAAACTGTCAATTGCACTTGATTAAGTGACACAATGAAGCATACTGATGAATTAAAAAAAAATCATTGATTAATCCGTTACACATGATTGAGTAGAAGTAATCTTTTCGTAACTCTTTTATGCAACATAATCGAGAAACGAACAGAAATATAGTAAATCGAGTATTATCAGTCCGCCAATGAATAGGTCCTCGTATTCATCACCAAACCCTTTTGGTCAATTTCTCATCTAAAGTTTAGACTAGGCTTCTTGGTTAAAACAAACGGAAACCTAGTCTATACTTTATATGAGAAATTGGCCATCTGATTTTCCAGAATGCAATCTTGGTTTCCATGCGCGCTTTGGAGGCAGTTTGCACTCGCCCGATTATCCGCATTATTACGAGGCCAACAGGGTATGCAGCTGGACAATTACTGCCGATCTGGGATACCGTGTTCAACTGACCTTCTCTGATTTCCATCTTCAGAATACCGATTACACTGGACAGTGTCATGATTTTGTTCTGGTAAGCACTGTTTACATTAGTCTAGTTAACCATTTTAATGACAAAACAAAATGATCACGCTTGCAGTCAACAATAAACAATGGAAAATAAGTTCAAAGTTCATTTCTTTATTTTATTTAATGTTTTAATTTATTATTTTTTAGGATAAATTGAAGGTCAATTTATAAATTGTATAGAGTAAAAGGTGATCCATCCAGCCTTGGCAAAAGAATTAATGACGCATGTGTATATTTAAAGATATTTAGAGTAAATCAATATATAATCATTTTTTACCAGTTCCTTACTATATGAAAACAACTTATCCTTTCTTAACAGGTATACGAGGGTGTATTATATGACATATCCGAGTTAACGGAACACACTGTGTTCAAGAAATGTGGATACCAAGATAGAACTGAGTTGACATCGAAAGGATATACGTACACAGTGGCGTTTGTGTCAGATGACTCCGGGTCGGCCAAAGGGTTTAAGGCGGAATTCACACAAGTATGGAAAGGTTAGCAGATGGGGCTTATATGAGGGTAGCATTATGTATACGTCACAAACGCAATGTTTTTTTTCAGGCTATAAGGTAAGCAACTAAGTCGTAATCAGACCAATACTATCGGATTTTCTTATTGATTGATCTCGTAGTTCTGTCTTGTTACTATAATTAAAGAATCCTGTGGCGTTAAAAGTAAATATAGAGTTTCGTAGCAATCCCAGAACAAATTCCGTAAGTGCCTACCCACACCATAAGACAAAAACAAAAGTAAATGTACCAGCTCAGGGGTTTAAGGCGGAATTCATACAAGTATGGAGAGGTGAGTAGATAGGGCTAAAGAGAGTATATGTCACAAACTTAAAGTTTCGTAGCAATCACAGAACCAATTCCGTAAGTGCCTACCCGCACCAGAAGACTAAATTTAATGCACAAGTTATTTGTCATTCTAGGTTGCAACGAGCAGCTGGAATTCATCTGCGCCAACGACGACCGGAAGTGCGTTGACCGCAACCGGAAATGCGACGGCGTTGCAGATTGCGACGACAAGAGCGACGAATGGGATTGTGGTGAGAATCAGACCGAACAAATATGAAATTGGACATGGACACATGGGAAGCTTCCTGTAGCATCCCCCCCCTAAAATCCCCGTATTTACCTATGTTTTATTAGTGGGTAATCCATTGGAGCGACCTGACGCTATTCGAAACACTGATGGCTTATAATCGCTTCTAGGAGTTTCCTTTAAGAAATACATCAGATAATATAGGGAAAACGAAGCAGCTTTGTCGCGCATTCAATGTGATCAGGCCCTAACGGTGTTTACACATCTAAAAAATGGTATACATATAAAGTAAAACAGGTAGACTCCTGTAATATATACTTATTAACTCACAGTGACCTTTCATGAATCTACGTTGATTTCTGAGTGTTTTTTTTTTTAGTGTTACAACATCATTTTTATTGCTATCTCAAAATTGGTAGGCCCCACGATCTCGATCCCGAGTATTTCAAAGTTGTTATCCTCTATCAATCTTGTCCCATCCTATTTCAGAGTGTTCCTCGGAGCAGTTCATGTGTGTCTCCAAGCGCATCTGCATACCCAATGACTGGCTCTGCGATGGAAACGAGGACTGTGTGGGTGGCCAGGATGAGAGAAACTGCGGTAAGTGGCCGCCTTTTTTTTTAGTGTCTTATATGATATTTATTACTCATATCCTCTCGGCGATATAGATAAGCGAAAACAGGGGTTCATACAGAATCTATTCATTTTTTATAAAGGGAGGAGCCTTATAGCAAAATGGCAAGCCTTTTTTGCCATTATGAAGTAAACCCTATATTGAGGCTAAAAGCACGCCTGATGCGTATTCCTTTTAGTGTATCAATCGCAAACCATACGTTCTCTTCCAAAATACATGTTTTTCCTCCGTTTTCAGAGGTATGCACTGCGGACCAGTTCCAATGTCCCAACAAGCATTGTGTCAACGCCGAAAAGCGCTGTGACGGATTCAACGACTGCTCTAATGGTTATGATGAAGCAGATTGTCTGTACCTCATCCAACAAGGTAAATAGCATGACGCGTTGTAAAATGATGGCGAATTATGTTTATTGCCAGAGAAATGAGTTATAGGATGTTACATTTACGTCCTGGTGGCTGAAAGGATAACGTAGCAATGTTCTAGCAATAGTTGTCGTGATAATAAAGACGTCGAGATGTCTATCAAGAATATATGAAAAAAATAGCATACCCTTGAACAATCAAACAATCACATCTTAGATTATAAGACTATTAGTTAATTAGATTATCACGTCTTTCTATTAAAAATTATAATTTTGATATAATAAAGAATCCAATAAACTTCGTACCTCTTATTTTCTTTAGATGGAGATACAGAGTACCAGGGAATTCTGGGTATCAGGCAGCATAATGAAAACAATACTGCTATCACTGGTGTTTGTGCATCTTCTGTTTGGAACCAGCAATTCACCGAAACCGCATGCAGGTAAGTTTAATTGTGGACTCGAAATATGGAATGTGATTGGTTTGGGAAAATAATGTAATCCGAAATAATCTGGGCCCATATGCATGCAAAATCTTACATGTCTGAGTGCACATACATTCTAAGTTCGACACCGATATCTCGGTTAATACATCGAATTCATGATTGAAATACTCTGAATAGCTTGAACTCACCTTGAAAATATTAATATGAACTGCTTAATTACATAAATCTAGCCATGAATTAAGATTTAACCTACTTGCTTTGAATGTAAGTGCACTCAGACATGTAAGATTTTTCATGCATATGGGCCCTGAGGATACTCCTTGTTTGTCAATTACACATAGCAAATATATTTACTCAATGCATATATTTTTTTAATTTCAGACAAGTCGGCTTCAAAGGTGCTGAAAGCTACAATGTCAAGGCGGTTTCTGAAATAGCGAATCTGACATTCAATCATTTCCTCTTGTCAAATAGCAGTCGTGCAAAATATAATATATTGCAAGGTAGTATTGCATGATGAAATATGCATTAAAAACATATGTGTTAATAAAATGTTCGAAATAAATTCTGTGAAAATGTGTCATCAATTAATAAGCAAGATTATACAGCACGTCTATATCGAGAAGAATTTCTAATAACTTTTATCAACGATTTTTCACAATTTTATATAGACCATAAAAAAACCTCCAAAACATTATCCCTAGAATACATATGAAATGAATCGAACGCTGTTATGCATAATTGAATATATAACAGATTCATGAACACTTTATTCAATATTGTTTTCAAAGGCGGTGCGTTATCGACAGAATGCGAGGGGGTCGCACATATTAGCTGTGACCCTTTCACCTGTGGACGACCTTTGAAGGACCCTGAAGGTCGCGTGGCAGGCCTCAAGGTCATCAATGGAGATGTGGCGGACAGGGAGTCGTGGCCTTGGATGGTTTCCATACACCACGCTGTCAATGTAGGCATTCGTAATGTTTCATTATCTGTTATGTTGTAAAAACGGTTTTGGGTTTTTGTTGTTTCTGTATTTTTTGACGACAAAAGGAATAGATAAAATAAACACATAAGTTGTTGTTCAATCACAATTTCGGATCATGTTTTCAAACCCTTGCTGGTAAATGTACTATAATCGTTCTATTATGATGTTATAATCCATTATATTTTTACTGAGTGTACTGTAGTCCAGGACTCATATTCTTTGCTCTTCTTAACTTTAATTGTACTGTTAAAAACCAAAATAGAGGGATGGGGAAAAGCGTGTAAGTTTAAGGTTAAGGTTAAGAAGAGAATATTGGGTACCGTTTTCACTGATTTTCATAAAACAATATGTCAGCAGTATTTGGCACTGTACATACGGCTTAAAATATATTATTTTAATGTCTTGACGACTATTCAGGAAGGGCAGCACATCTGCGGCGGATCGATCCTGAATGAATACTGGATCCTCACTGCCGCACATTGCATTTCGGGACATCCAAGCGAGTAAGTTCTTATATGCATATGAATATGTTGAAACATGCGTCATGAATTGCCAAATAAACATCCATACGAGTATAATCATTATATTTGCGAGTATTCCTCAGGTGCGTCCCTGTGGATGAGAAAAGCCATTGTTCATTTAGTGTGGTTCAGGGCACTCTTCCGTTTCGTAGTGCGTTGTTGCGTTACTTTGCGTCACCCGACGTACATTAACTCAACACTTTTTTTGAAATTATTACTTACAGTTGGATTTTTGTTTAAATGAAGGATTTTTAGAATGGTTCCAAAACGCAATCAATGAAAATAGTAGAGAACAATTAATTCTTACACTATCTCTAGCTTTACCATCTACATTGGCGACTCCAACATTAACAAAGGCGACCAATACCACGTGACCAAAACAATCGTTCACCCCAATTACACAACCACCGCACGCTGGTCCTCAGTGACTTTCTACGACCATTTGTTCAATGATGTGGCGCTGATTAAAGTGAGGGATCCGATTCAGTTTGATGATGCCAAAGTGATGCGAGCATGTTTGCCAAGGGTGGACCAGGGCGATACTGGGATAAGGAGGTGAGGTTTTGGAAAAGTAGGGTCTTTGTGAAATGTTATGTTTAAACTAATTCATTATGAAATAGATATTAATAAAACTCTGTGAAGAAAACTTGAATGGGTCAACTTTTAATTGTTAAAGATGCGGCGAATTGTCTTTAGTAATTGTACGGAAACATGCTGGTGGAATTTTTCTGCGAACCTGCGACATTCAGACACTGTTCAGAGAAAGCATAGTAAATCTTGCAACATTGGTGTTTTCTTTGCATCTCGCAGTATCGCAGAGCATTTCACAATTGCGTATCCTTATTATATAAGTGATAAACTGCTATTCAACTATTTGTTCAGTAATTTGGTATTTTTGTCTTAAGATTTTATGTAATACGTTTTCGAAAATATCGCAATAAAAATGATTATTTATATTCAAGTCTTAATATATCGCGAACTTCATGGTTTCTTTGTTTAGATGCTACGTCACTGGATGGGGTCAAACGGAGCCAGAACAC
>LQRL01108194.1:1252-28446 GCA_001703475.1 Hydroides elegans | reverse complement strand
TCTGTGGTTACAGCAACCGATGATTCATCTGATGCTACGACGGTTTCCGTTTCTGTTGATGGGTCTTTTGATGACATTTCGGTTGATTCCATCACTGTTGACTCGTTTGTTTGCCCAATCGTCGTTGGCTCTGTGGTTACAGCAACCGATGATTCATCTGATGTTACAACGGTTTCAGTTTCTGTTGATGGGTCTTTTGACGACATTTCTGTTGATTCCATCACTGTTGGCTCGGTTGTTTGCCCAATCGTCGTTGGCTCTGTGGTTACAGCAACCGATGATTCATCTGATGTTACTACGGTTTCAGTTTCTGTTGATGGGTCTTTTGATGACATTTCTGTTGATTCCATCACTGTTGGCTCGGTTGTTTGCCCAATCGTCGTTGGCTCTGTGGTTACAGCAACCGATAATTCATCTGATGGTACGACAGTTTCAGTTTCTGTTGATGGGTCTTTTGACGACATTTCTGTTGATTCCATCACTGTTGGCTCGGTTGTTTGCCCAGTCGTCGTTGGCTCTGTGGTTACAGCAACCGATGATTCATCTGATGCTACGACGGTTTCCGTTTCTGTTGATGGGTCTTTTGATGACATTTCGGTTGATTCCATCACTGTTGGCTCGTTTGTTTGCCCAATCGTCGTTGGCTCTGTGGTTACAGCAACCGATGATTCATCTGATGTTACAACGGTTTCAGTTTCTGTTGAGGGGTCTTTTGATGACATTTCTGTTAATTCCATCACTGTTGGCTCGTTTGTTTGTCCAATCGTCGTTGGCTCTGTGGTTACAGCAACCGATGATTCATCTGATGTTACAACGGTTTCAGTTTCTGTTGATGGGTCTTTTGATGAAATTTCTGTTGATTCCATCACTGTTGGCTCGGTTGTTTGCCCAATCGTCGTTGGCTCTGTGGTTACAGCAACCGATGATTCATCTGATGCTACGACGGTTTCCGTTTCTGTTGATGGGTTTCTTGATGACATTTCGGTTGATTCCATCACTGTTGGCTCGTTTGTTTGCCCAATCGTCGTTGGCTCTGTGGTTACAGCAACCGATAATTCATCTGATGGTACGACAGTTTCAGTTTCTGTTGATGGGTCTTTTGATGACATTGTGGTTGATTCCATCACTGTTGGCTCGTTTGTTTGCCCAATCGTCGTTGGCTCTGTGGTTACAGCAACCGATGATTCATCTGATGTTGCAACGGTTTCAGTTTCTTTTGATGGGTGTGTTGATGACATTCCTGTTGATTTCATCACTGTTAGCTCGGTTGTTTGCCCAATCGTCGTTGGCTCTGTGGTTACAGCAACCGATGATTCATCTGATGTTACTATGGTTTCCGTTTCTGTTGATGGGTCTTTTGATGACATTTCTGTTGATTCCATCACTGTTAGCTCGGTTGTTTGCCCAATTGTCGTTGGCTCTGTAGTTACAGCAACCGATGATTCATCTGATGTTGTTACAACGGCTTGAGTTGTTGTTGATGAGTTTGATGACGTCATTTATGTTGTTTCCATCACTGTACTCTCGGTCGTTTGCCTAATGGACGTTAGGTTTGTAGTTATACTTGCTTTGCAATATTTTGTATTCAATTTATCTTTACAATACAAATCTTATACTGGCAGATACTATCTTAATATCATCTTGAACAGATTCTAACCTAGTTGAGATGATTCAAACGGACATTATTCATGTTTTCGGGTTTGGAGAAATATAAATTAGATAAACTTGATTCGTATAAACTCTGGATAAATAAACACTAGATAATGAACAACAGGAACAATATAACCTAGCAAATATTACACAGTATGTTTAAACTGAAAAATGTACACTTTATTTAAGTTTGAATATACCTCTCCGTCGAAATAAGGGAATTCGCCTTTGTTGTTGAGTCACTAGAATAATCTATAGACGATGTTATTATGTCTGTGGTTGTACTCGGTGGAACGAATGTTATATACAAATCAACATCCACATAATCTATTAAAACATAATAGAACTGTTTTAACATGGCAACATATTCGCATCAAAAGTACACATTGCGTCTTATACATAGTTATTTACTGTTGAACATATAAAACGACATGTTATTGAAATATTCTAAAAATGAAGATAACAATGAGTTAGTTTTGGTATAACAAATAACATTTTTGAAATTCCATATTTCAAGAATTTTACTTCGTTGATTATACAAAGTCATCAAATTTAGACTGAATTTGACCTTGTGCTTTTCCATAAAAAGATTATACTTATATGACACATATTTACTACCGTGATCTAAGCTTTATAAACTTGCCTTTATTGCATGATGCCGTGTTTATCATGCATAGCTGAACAACGCAAAATAACTGTATCCACACTAAAATGACAACCATATCCACTAATGGTGGTATTAACCATTTTTATTTAAATTCAATTACTGACATATATTATACTCTGCATAATCATATTGCAATTATATGGATGACAACATTACAAAGTTAATTTCTAAATCACTTAATTGCAACCCGAGAGAAAGGCGTGAAAGTAAAACAAACTTAGAATAATCTAAATGTGTATCAGTCAATTTCGCAATATAAATCAGTGAACGATTCCACGATGCTTTTTATTGACCCCTGAACCCCTAAACTTTTTCCTTCATGGATTGACGTGCAATCTATTAGATATGCCTTATCCTATGATATTCTTCTTTATCGAAATTTCAATAAACTTGAAAAGCAACAAGTCCGTACTAAATTTGTTTGACTAATTGACTTGTTGCTTTACGTTAGCTTGATATGTGGCAAATATAACTAAATCAAATGATATATCATTTTGTGATATCTCAGTAATTCTTGCTGAATGCAATGCCAATAAAACTCTGAACGTATAACAAACATATAATTAACAATTTGACCTATCTTTTCTTTACTCCTTAACTTGTTGGAATTTCCATTTTCATTTTGTTTCAAGTTGACAGTTTGCCTAACTCTGATAAAACGGTAATGAAGGAAAACACTTTGGATGGCTTAACTTTTAAAACTAGACAACTAGATGCAAGGTTAGGGTATTGGCTTATCCCAACCTTATACAAAGTCCCTGATCGTTATTTACTTCAATATGTTCAACATTCGATTGACGATGACTGAATGTCGATATAAAGACAATTATGAATATTAAAACTTTATTATAACGAAAAGGATTCATTTCAATTGCAATATCGTCTTCTTAGACTAAATCAATTTATCAAAGAAAAAGTCGTTGATACATTCAAAAGACGTCGCCTCTACTTTTTCCGCAAGATCCTTTTTCATAACAAAATTCAAGCTCAATACTTAAAAACACAGATTTGAGATAGAAACATAAATTGCTTACATGATTTCTGTATTACACCCATGTTAGACATGCTCTACACCTGAAAGGTTAGACATGAATGAAAATGTATGAAAGCAGAAAAACCTTATTTTGATATCATTAGATATATCGTCCAAAGTAATATATGCACCAGTTTTAAAGATGATAGTCATTATCAGCATTTTCAGAATCGGAAACATAAATGCGTATCGAAATTTAATTTATAAAAAAGTTTGAATTGGAATAATATGTTCTGAGACATTTTATATGGTCAAATTTATTGATGTTATCTACGAGAAATATCACAATAAACTCAGTTAATGCGTTTTTTTTCAATTTCTACTTATAAATATTTGCCTACACCCGAGAACAAAAGCGTGAAATAAAAACTGATATTGCATGAAAGTACTTGTTTTGATCAGTTATTAAATTGTATACGGGCAATATAAGTTGCTCTAGCTATTGAAAATAAACGGAAAGCATTTGAAATTTACCTGTTTCAAAACATAACTATTTCTACTCCAGAACAGAAATACCTTATTCCACCTTTAACCTCAAATATGCTAATCAATTCAATTGAAGTCAACCTTTTATGTTTATGGTTTAGTTAATTGATATCAATTAAATATTTCATGTTATGTGATATAAACTACGTTTGTAAAAAATATCATATGGCTACTTTCATAAGAGCACCCAACTATGACCTTATATTTAAACGAAGTGATATATATCTTTTGAATGCAAAAGTCCAACAAATAATAATTGAGAGGTTAACTTTATTTAAATAAGTTACAACTAAAATAATAAAAATGTTAATATTTGACTCAAATTTCTCTATATGAAATGCAAAATTGATCAAAATATGAGAAATTTCCACACTATAAATAAAAATTCATATGTATCAGTTTTGGAGGTTCAGCTTTCGTTAATGATGAACATGTTTTATATTTTTTTAAGTCCTCAAAATGATGTGAGAACATTTTTTCTCGAACTATTATATCATTTTCATTTATCAATATTTTATTTATCATTTTTTAGATTGTATATTGGAACACGAAATCATCAACCGATTAAAAAAAACAGAATATAACTGCGTAGGAAACAGACGAAGTCACTACACTTATATCATTGATTCCGTTCCATAGGTGTATTAAACGTATTGAATTCATTATCAACAACACTGTAGCTTCAAAAAATTAAACAATTGGTTTTCACACAGCTCTTTATCGAATGCAAGTTCATCTAAGATTAATTGTGCGACGAAACGGAGCATAAAATGATCTAACATAATAAATCTTGTTTAAATGGAAAGATAAAAGTTTCTTATTAATGAGGGATTTTTTTTCTCGTGAAGTGGACTTATCATTCATGTTCATGATTCGACATATTTAGGACTCTGTGCACATATAACTTTTATTTTATCCTTTGATCTGTGTAAAGGCCTCAAGCACTTACGAGAAAAATATATGATGCGCATTTAGAGGTGATAGTAAATGTTTTTAAGTGCTTTGATCTTTAAAAATTGTTTCCTACTTGACCTCTCCTTACAATATCACATAGTCACAAAAAGTATAGTTTTTTGCAATCACTGAATTACTAATCATAAAAATATATCCTACTAGTATAACTACCTGTCAGCTAATTCATTAATGTAATTCGCAAATATATAAACTTTTTTTAAAATATTGTCTTCTTAAAATTTTCTATTCAAAATTATATAATGTTGCACATACATTACATTGGTTTATTGGTATTTCAAATGACTAGTTTTTTACAAGGTTAAGTATGAAAGATGTATGAAAAAAAACTTTTTGTTGCTTTGCGCCTGAATGAATATTTTATAATGACCAACACCATTAGTTAACACCTTTCGACCGTTCCGAGAGGAATAATTATGTAACTATGAATAATTATGCAATTATGTGTTCATATTGGTTTAAGTTTTATTAATCTTATGCATACCAACAAAATGTGTTATGTGTCATTATTTTAAAACAGAATACCTATACATAAAAGACAAATATGCATCTCAGTTCATTCTATAATTCATGTAAGTTTTTAATCGAATTTTCCATCTGTACAGAAGTACAAAATCAACCGTCAAAAACATAAAACACACTTTTGCAAGAAATTCATTTGTTTATATCACTTTCAATAAATAAGTTATAATTATGTGTATTTTCAAACTGGTGTCAGTCAATAATTTCATTCTCCAGAAAATTTTAAGAGAGATAACAAACCTCTGCTAGCTATAATACGCATCATATATCTCATGCAAACGGGCTTGCTCAACTAAGAGGCATTGGCGACAACACAGCAAAGAGGTCAATTCAAAACGAGAATATAACACCCGCATTAGCATACCTTGTCAGGGTTAACTAATTATTTTTCAGAAGATGGTTTGAGTGATTGTGATGTTATATGTATGTGATTATGATTGACATTGACTAATACTAATACTTAATGTGTAATTATACGCATTGTTTTCATTCGTTTTTAATATGTATCAAAACTATTATTGACATCATCAGTATATACGCATACATTGAATGTATCATTCGAAGGTTTTTCTTAAACCATGCGCCACATAACTACCCCTTTTGAACCACGAGTTACAACGAAATGTTACAATCGGATAATGCCCCGCATTTTCCATGTCGAAGTTGGTACCTAGGACACTGTATTTTTGTTCAATTTTGACCTTATTTCACAATTTGAAGATGGAGATAATGTGTTCGCTTTGTGCGTTATCACGGCCGGCGTCCTGCGAGACGTTGCCAACATTCTTTGTTGGCCCTATTGATACTGTGGCATAAAGACATGAAATCAGAATTGGTGTTTCTGTTCGCGTGTTTCCTGCAGTTTAGGGTCCAATCATAGCTAAAACAATTACTACTTAACAAAATAGTTACTACTTAACAAAATGCTTAAGATATTCCATTATTGGTGCGTAAAAGAGGTTTAATGTCTTCGGTTTGTTTTACTAGCTGTTATGGTTTGTCTTTTCTCTTTCAAAGTCATTCATTCGTGAACCAACCATAGCGATTGTCATTGAATTGCTTTTGAATTTTCAGCTTTGCTTTTCAGATCACAGGCGGTGTAAATGTTTGGGTAATTGAGTAGGGGATAAAGTAGAAATGAAAACTGCCTTTTTAGTGACGAAAGGTATATATATTTAGACTATTGATAGTCAATGTTGGTATTGCGATAGAGGTTTTAACAAATAAGGTAGGGGTTGGTCAATGTATGCTTTGCTTTTTTGGTGATTCTCAGATTATACAAATTACATCAAAGGAAGATATCCGCCCAAAAGTCGCCAAATTCAATTTATCGTTATAATTGTGATGCACTTTTATAACTGATTTTAATTGGGGAGCGCTTCAATTAATTTCCCCACAATCCTTCTTTCTCGATCCTTCTCTTCTCAGTTTCAAAAGAGAAACCACGCAAAACAAGAAACGAATAAATATAAACTTCAGTAAAGCATGAATGCAAATAGAATAAAGTATACTTTTAAATCAATTTACTATTATCTTACGATATAAAGTGATATAGAATGTGCTCCCTTCAACTTATGATACCATATTGACAAATGATAATATAGTGATAGAATGCTTACATTCGAGGTTTATATGTATAGCGTTTTTATTTTGCATGATACCCTTTGCAAGTGTTTATTCTATTTATTTAATACTAAACAATGATACTAAATCATATATATGCCGCATATTTTATGTAAGCATTCTCTATCAAGCATTCTAAGCACACATGTGTTTGAGCTTTGATAAGAATAAACAAAGTTCAAATAATAAGATGGGTTTTATTTTAGATATTAAGTTATCGAATAGGGTTATGACATTTCGAAAACAATAAATATTCAAGCTGTATGTGTGAGAAAATATATGGTTATATAAAGTGTTTGACGTGTATTCATGTATCATTTTGGAGCAAATCGTTATTATAAATTCAAACCTCTTTATTGTATTTACAAACAAGCTTATCAGATTTATTTTGCAATTAAGTATGACAATGTATATAACACTTGACAATCAATTACAACTACGGCGTCGAAGATTTTTATTCTTGATTTATTACATCAATTGTTAAACCAATTTGATAAATACAATTATATTCAAAAATAACAATAAACACAATTATTAATGGCTTCAGTATACTTTGATTCATGAATTATTATTTACAATCAAATGTTTTTTTTTCAATATAATTATACAAATTGTAATCGAAGAGCAAAATATAAAATGTGATTCATAATATACAATTCATACATATAAAACAAATGCAAACCAATAATGAAAAACCTATCTAAATCCCCTATACAATATCAAGTAATAGTGCTTATATATATTTATATTTATATAAATATTAATATATAATACATAAATCTGTATGAGTGCATACTCGAACAACACTATTTGTGTGTCTTATTACAGCCTTGTGTGAAAATGAAAAAGCTAAAATTATGTTTTTGGATACCGAGCAACAGTTTGGATTCTAAACATATCAAATCTACATTTACACATTAGTTTGAATTATTACAGTATATCCCGAAAGTCTCAAACACCAGTGATATGTATTCTAGTATATGCTGCAATAAGGATTAAATTGTCTAAATATTTGATAACCAGGATTAGGAGATATTATCTAATTTGTTTTTATTTAACAAAATTTATCTCCCAGTTTCTATATTAACGGTCATGTTATACAAACGCTTTAGATTTGACGCGCCACTTCAGGTCAATCATACGCTTGAAATCGTTGTAAAACTGGAAGTGTTCTTTTTTGGCCATAATACCCATGGACGGCATATTCTCATTGCATACACATTATGTACCATATCTCAAAAACAAGCATCTTATATTCTGAATCCAGCTTCCTCGTCCTTTTAAAACATCAAAACGAAACAATTATATAACGTGATATTTAACAAGTGTCTTATCAAAAGAAGGATGGTTTCACCTCGTTATACATTATATCTTATATTTTTTTAATTAGCATCAATAATTAATTAGCAGTATATATATTCTCTTTGTAAATATGTGCTGTTTGACACTACATGTTGCTAATATGAAATTTCAATATGCTATATTCAATGAGACATGTTATCTTATAACGAAACACCGTAAAAGCGTAAATTTACAAAAACATACTCGCACATGTATAATTGTTTAACGATGCGGTTAAAAATTGATAAAATAATAAATAAACTTTTGATAGATACCCTGGCATTGGTGTAATTATCACTTGGTCTCAGAACAAATTGAGGACGCTTGATTTGATACTAAATAACATAGAAAATACAACATATAAACATTATACCCTCAATTGTGATAGTGTTGGTATAAAATAATTGCGGAATTAGATGTTCACAATCTTAAATCAGTTAAAATAGATAACTTTAACAAATATTCAAACAATTCCTGTATATTGCATTACTGCTTATACTATGCTAAACTGGTTAAGTATTCCACATATGCATTAGCTTTGACGTTGCAAATTCGAATACAACCCATTTCACTCATATAAAGAAATGGGCATTAATGATTTCAAAATGTTTATAATTACTGTTTGTCTAAAATCCGCATATGATCATTTATCGTACCTGTGTTTTAGTATCGATGTTGGCAAGATTCGGCCTGAAGTTCTTGTAGGCGTCAGACTCAATGACATCCGCTATTTCTGAATCCTTTAGGCTGTCTGCATCATATGACTATCAAATATAAAATGAACGTTGACAATATATGCAGTCATAGAATAAAAAAATAACTTTAAATATTTAAAAGTTAATTTAAACAATGATAAATCGTATGTGGGTATCCCCGAAATAATGCGTAAACTAAACGATGCTATTAAGCGAAAGTTCACTTTCATAGTACTATAAACTATTTAAGTGTAGTTTATGCTATAAGCTCGAACAGGGTAAAAAATATTCAACTGTACCTTGTTTTCGTATCCAGATATTCCATTCGGCTCTTTTTTCTGAAATTGCAAATATCATAAACATTTCTCTCATAAATAGAGCAGGTTAATTTTATTATATGATTACCTAACATCACATACGTCTGATTGACGGTTAAATGTTTTCATTCTAGACCATTATAATAATCGCGAAACGTATATAAAACGTAAACTTATCTATGAATTATACATCAGGGTATATACCACACACTAAAACAAACTGTTTTACCTGACTAGTGGGTGACACCGAATACTTGTTTCCACGGTCATATGACGTCATAGGCATGTCCGTTTCATACTCTGCAATATACATGGTAGGTGTGTTCTAGATATCTATATGTCAAGTGACGAAATAAAATAAGATATTTAATGTTACAGTAATCGTGTTCATTTTTAGCATCATCATACATATTTCTAAACCTTATTATATCAAAGAGGATGAATGAATAAATATATTTATTGTCGATATTTACTGTCGACGTTAAACACCTCTTTATTTTAGGTGTTTTCAATGTCTTTAAAAAAACTTTTATTTTGGATATACCATTTAATCATTAGAATATAACATAACGTGTATATAACATACGTTTCTTTGCAGTTGGGCCTCGGGCTACCGCTGGAAATCCGGAAGGATCATCAAAAGCATAATTCAGGCTGTCTTCGCTACCATCAGAAGATACCCTGTGTGTATATTCATTATAACTCTATTTATTATAACTCAATTCATTATAACATTATCTGTAAAACCTTTAATTATCTGTTTTTGATCTACTTATTTTACACATTGATATATGCACGTAAATTTTATTTTACACACACAGCACATAATTTTTTAAGCAAAACAAAATCTATCAACTTTCCTCCTGTTAAAATCTTGTTTTAAATAGTTGATCTGGTATTTGTGCATATTACTATATTCAATGTAACCAAATGACCAGATGAGCGAAATAAACGAGAGTGTTTAGCAAATACTTAAAACAAGAAATCAGAAAAGTTAATAGTTATATATATAGCCTATGGGGATTACATTTAAATGTACATATCCTATATACAATCTTGATTATGATCACCTCAATAAAACAACTAAATATTGCAAAAACACTCACTGTGATTTATATTTGTTTCTACTGCTTGCGAGACATCCAATAACGATGAAAAGTATAATCAGAATAATTCCAACGCTACACGAGGAAACAATTATCAATATGGTCGTGTTGATGCATATGTCGCTTTCGTCGCCGTTGATGTAAATGTTTTCAAAACTTGTCCAGCTACCGCAACTACAAACGATTCATAAGAAAGTATATATAGGTGTTGTTGAAAATAAAAATAAGTTAGAAAAAATATCACTTAGAATAAACTTTCCAATGCATCATTTCAGATCATGTTGAGCCAATCGCTTTTATTACATGTGGGAAAGCGGTCAAAGATTTACAATTTGTTAGGATATACTGAATAACGTGAAAAAAGTAATCAAGTCTACACATGCATTGAAAATTAAAACTTTTTTTTGCAAAAATCAAAAAGATTTTAGTTACTGTTTTGGTAATCTATAATCGTGATTCCTTACTTCAAACAAATTCGTTCTGGTGCTTTTATTTATTGATAGTGTATTTTATGTGATAATTAAATCGTAAATATCTAAATGTATTTTCTATAATTTTATAAATGCTTATAAATTGTTTTATAAAAGTCTAACTATCAAGACTTCCTATAATCTTTTATATAACTTTAACAAGCCAGACTGACAATGTTTTAATATATATTATTTCATTTTATGAAAATATTATCAAACATAAATAAAACCTTACTTGCATTCGACATTTGACCCATCATAAGTACACGAATGAGTTGTTTCCTCCTTGAACAGAAATATTTGTGAGTCGTTTTTATAAGGACATTCACATTCACAGATTTCTGTTTCAGTAAGACATTGAAGGTCATAACAGTATGTGCCGTTTGTGCCGCAATCAAGAAAGTCGCAGGTTTGCTGAACAACTGCAAATATATAAATATATGTTTTGCACAGAAGTAATTATCGATGATTATTAATGATTATCGATAAATATCTTATGTCCAGGTAAATTAATTTCCCAAAACTCACTAATTATTCGATTAAATAACTCAAAATATCTAACAAGTGTATAAAATTATTGATGACGATATTACGCTGTTAATTATGCTACATCAATATCCTACATGCCCTATTTTCTATTCGAATAATAAAATATATAAAAAAACCACTGACTTGTTGCCTCGATTCTCTCATAATCATTGAAATCATTGGTTGATTCTTTATCGACTTCATCACCAAAAGCAGTATTCACTTGAGACAATGAAGCTGTGATGCTTTGCATTAGCTGATCAAGCGTAAAATTAGATATTGTTGATTCGGAGTAGGATACTTCATACTCCCATGTACATCCTTCGCTTGATTTTTCGAAAAAGAAACAGAATTTTATTATTTTTTTTTAAATGATGCAAAAATGAAATAAACTCTTGTCCAACGTAATAAATGTCGAGTTTGTCAGTGATAATCTGATATTCATTAGCAAAATGGGTTCTTATAAGTTGCATGTGATTCAATGTTGCGATATAATATCAACGTTGATACTTCATACAGTGACACACAAGAAGCAAGTTACTAATAATTGCTAAATGATACTGTAACATAAAGCATCCAGACATATTTTTTTGAATAAATGTTGTATAAATATATCAATAAAAATGCTAAGCAAACACTGCTAATATACTATGGTACTTACGGTTCCAAAAATGCGAATTTATCAGCCTTGACAGTTGCATTATCTATCCATATTTCTATCAGCTAAAACATGGTAATTTTATGTTGTATAAAATAAAATTTGTGCTCAATGTTATATCTTGCTGTATTTGATAACATTGTCAAATTCGTTTGAGTAAAAGCCACATATCATATCGAAAAGAGCAATTGAGAAAATATCTAAAATCGTATGAGACTCACCGTGACATTCACTGCAGTGACATTTTGCCCGCATTCGACGGTATCATAAAGAAAAGTGTCCTCAAAATAATCGGAAATGTCCATTCTGTAAAACAATAAACAGCAAACATGATTACAAAAAGAGCAAGAGATAATGGCATCTTCTAGAAATTGTTTAATTTTAATGTATATAAATTAAAATTATAGATGGTAATCAGCTGACATTGTGTGTGTGTCTAAAATTTGTTTTATATTAAAGAATATAAATACCAATAATAAAGAGGAATCAACTGACATTGTGTGGTCACATAAATGTAATAAAATTGAATACGCTTTTCAAATATTTGACAAAAATGTTTTAAAATGCAATAGCGTTAAGCCCTTAATTTAGTAACTAAGTACTATAGGTTTTTTATTTTGTAGTTATCTAATAAATGATTTTAAAACTATTAAAGTATTCTGATATAGTCTTATTGGTGAATATATGGTTAAATCATATTTAAAATCAGTATATGCAATTATTTCATAACCATGTTGCTCATATATCACGGCGATCAAATTAATCCGTTTTATCAAACGATGATTTGACAATTCATGCAAAACTTCCAACACCAATGAACCCTATTGAAGATAAAATAATTTAACACATGTATTATGGTCAAGGGTTTTATATACGCATGTAACTATCTCAAATAGGTTGTTGACGTCTTTGACCATAGCATATAGAATATATGCATATGTAATTTGCGATTCATATAAGTTTGAACTTAAGAATAAACTGATCAGTTCTAGATCACGTGAACATAAGTAAATAATGACATCAACTGTATTTCGGATATATACTTGCGGATATTTGGACCGGCAGGTCTTCTGGGGATCTTTGTTCAATAATTTACTGTCTGATTTTTATTATTTAGTTTAAGGCGTATGTATTAACAGATACCTATTGTTATTTGATCCCGGTACTACATTTGCATGTAGTGGTGATCGCTGGTCAAATTATCTGTTGACGTTGTTGTTAAAGACGTACTAGGTGTATCAACGGCAGTGGATGTAACCGCTGATGTTGAGGACGAGCTTAAATGTGCCGTTAGTGATTAATTAAATCAATCAATTTAATGATTTCATACAGAAAAATAAACACAATATTGTTTCTAAGCAATAGACTTTTTACCTATTGTAATTCATCTTATATAACATACAAGTACATGTCGCAGATTATTATCAGATCAGCAGGCAAAGTCTCTCGACTATTTTGATCTCAATATTTTCTGTCCCAATGTCCGCGGTATTGTATTAATAAACTTTTAATGTAAAAACTGCTCCGTCGTTTGGAGATTATTCATATTTATATACTCAGAGACGGTCTCAAAACTGGGTTACATCATTATATGACGATGTATTTAATTGGGATTAAAATATATATTAACGTTTAAATTCAATATTAAGTTAAAATCAAATTTATTTACATGTATTGAGATAAAAAATCATGCACTTTTAATAGCCGTACCTAAAATTAATATGCATTAAATTCTATTTTTCATTATTTAGCTTACATTTCTGTTGTCATATGACTAGGGGTTGCTGTGATAGTAGTACGTGTACTACAATATATTGTGTGTATTAGATTAATTCATTTGATTGCTAGCGAATGAAAAAACACAAATTGATAATCATCGGCATCATTTGTGATTTCATACATATAGCTATTAATGGGATAAAATATATTTTTCTTGACATGCATACAAATTGTTTTATTTCCATGCATAGAAATAACATCATGCAATATTTAAAAATCAAAAATTGTTAATCAAATATATACATGCATGAATTTCATAACTATAATATCTTATGCTTACATCTCTGTGCCATTGTATGTTGTATCTTCTGTCGTTGGATCAGAGGTTGATGTGATAGAGTTTGAAGTTGGTGTTGTTGGTGTTGTTGTTGTTGTTGTTGTTGTTGTTGTTGTTGTTGTTGGAGCAATGAATACGATATATAAATCGATATCCACATAATCTGTCAAAATGTTATAAAAAGTGATAAAAGCTCCTATATTTGGAATGCCCATCACCATTTCTGTGTAAAGTCACTTTATTTGCTTACATAGGATAAAGATTTACATATAATCTTACAGGAATACGGTTAAAATGAGTTTGACGTGTCTGAGACACACGTCCCATCTGTTCTTTGATGCATCACAGAATTCATTATATTCCAGTTCCCAAAACAATTCCCCACTAAATTCCAGCCGGCTTGGAAATATTGTGAAATACTTTCTAGCTTGGAGATTTGGGCAATTGGGGAACACATTGCTTGATTTATTAATATCCGTAATAAGTAGTAAGAATAATTATTTCGATATTGATTGAACTTGCTTGCAAACGTCCAATAAACTGTAATTTACAATAAAGACGGTTAATCTTGTTTATTTAATATATTTCTATTTTCGCAAAAGGCGCCTCCTTTTCTGTTGCAAGCTGGCTAGAAAACGAGAAACAACCCAGGTGGTTTGTAAAAAATGAACACCGTTTTGTTTTTTAAAAAATATTTGTTTGTTATTGTTCGCAACTGGGATGTGGTTTTAATGTGATTTCACAACTTTCTGAGAAATGTGTCGAGGGTGCCTTTCGTCATATCTTTATTTTCGCAATAATATGTGAGAGCAATTATTATGAAATTGATTTTACTTGCTTGTATTTGTCTAATAAACGTTTATATGTGAGATATGGTTGGTAATATAGTTGTGACAAACATTTCAATGTTCGCAAAAGGTGTTCCTTTTCTGTTCCAATGTGACTAGAAAAGAGGAAATAGCCTAGCTAGCTTTGAAAAGAGTAAGTTCTCTTTTCTTCCAAAATTCGTATGTTCAAAACCCATTTATACCGTGGTTTAAATGTGATTTAACAACTTTAAAAAATGTGTCGTGGGGTGGTCTTCATTTATCAGTATACACCTGAGCGCTGTGTTACATTATAATTAATTAATATGATTAAGTAAGACATATTACTTTTTCATATTTCAGATGATTGGATACATTCTTTTAAAAGGATGAAAATGCGAAAACATAATCAATATAAACTTACTCTCACTGGTTGCTATGCCGACCATACATTGTAAAACCAAACATGACATCAGAATAGCTGAAATTGAATCATAAAGAGGGTATATAACAGAAACATCATCAACGTAATGGAAAATTTGAAACAAAATTACAAAAATTGGATATATCAATACATTCCCGTTTACTTAAAAAGCTGAATGTAAGAAATGTGTAAGCAAGTTTTGACTTTATGCCTTAATTAAATGCATCAGCATATATATTATATAAAATTTAACATATCTATAATTGCATTGACATATAATTATGCTTGCGGGCCAGTTTGAAACAATAATGTCATAACATTGTCCTTCAGTCAAATATTACACCGAAGCTTCGGTTTAACGTTGTTAGCCTTAGCGTCATTTTGACACTTTCTCGTTTGTGTAATTTTGCTGATTTATTGTAAATACTCCGATTAGCCGAATTGCATCAACTTGTCTGATTGTATATTGAAGAGTACCCTACAAGCTGTTTCTAGCATAAGCTGTCCCCCAGCAAATCTCAGCTGGCTAGGCCATGTTGAAAAAATGTCTAGCTTGGAGATTTTTACTTTTTTAGGAACACTTTCTTTTGACAATTTCTTTATTCTATAATCATTTATTACAATAATGATATGCAAACTTATCGTAATTGATTAATTCTCTTATAACCTATTATTTGTGTTTAATGATAGGTGATTTGGCTATATTCAGCAATTACATTTTTTTTTAAAAAGGTGTTCCTTGTCTGTTCCCAGCTGGCTGGAAAAGAAGAAACAGCTCAGCTGGCTTAGAAAAAAATGAACATCTTTTTGCAAGTATTTATATTCAAAAAATGAATATTTTGTTGTTTTTCCGCTAAGTAAAGTTGTTTTAAGGTGATTTAACAACCAGTTGTTGAAAAAGGTGTCGTACGATGCCCTTCTATATTTTAAAGTGAATTGAATTATTCAACATAGACAAATTCCTCTGCCTTGGCACATCATACAAGAAAAAGTGTATTACCAGTATGTTGGATGGTCAGATAAGCAAAAAACCCACATGGCCAATATTCGCATGACCTTACCTGATTTTTTAAAAGCTCCCATTTTGCTCAAGATGTTGTCTCCCTGTAAAACATAAAATTTAAACAAATTACAACCACACAAAGTGCTTTAAATTAAGATTCAGATGAGCATGATAAAAATATGACACATGTGCATGGCGAGATCACCGATTTGACACAGTTTCGAACGTTCATTAAATGTTGTCTTTCAAACGAACAGTATCTAAACTTAGAATATGAGATTCTCCCCACTATAGTCTGTTCCTAGAACCCAGCCAGACTTTCCTGACTGTCAAGCCAGAAGAACAGAAAATCTCTGTTCCTAGAACCCCGCTTGCCTGACTGTTAATCCACAAGAACAGACAAATCATAAATATTAATAAATGTGCTGTAACACAGCTCAAAAATCAATGTGCTGCTTGCTGTGCCTGTTTGATTAATAACCCCAAATCATTTATCCTATCCGGCCATCATAATCATAATTGTATAATTATAATTGAATTTACGATACATTTACAAAGTATTTTCGTTTGCATTGTCCCATGGCAAATGCAAAATGAATGTTTTACAATCGAAAATCACTTATCGGCCTCCGTAATATGTTTCTATAGATAATTCAATATTAGATTGTGTTTGTAGAGTGCACTTTCTGTAAGAACCCACATAAGAGTTATCAATTACAGTAAGGGAATATTGATAGGATTTTTACATTTCACCCTCTTCTGTTTTGACAAAGGTAATTGGCCATATCGGCCATCGTAATTGAATTCTAACCCTTTCATTTAACACAAAGTGTTTAATATTTACCGCTGAGCAAAATATATTCAAATCGTGGTTTCATTGGCATTATCCAATGACAATTAATCTAAATGCAATGTAATCCTTTTTATAAATAGAAAAATTGACATATCGGCCTCCGATTGTTTTATGTATTGTGTATGATTGTTTTACATATTATTTGTTATCTATGATTTTGTAAGAATCGTGTTATTTTTATAAGAAACCGCAAAAATAAGATTGAATAGAAATAGGATAGTTTTGAATGCACTTCTTGTCTCATTCATTTTGTTTTTATAAAAGAAATTGCCCATATCGGCCATCGTAATTTACGCATTTTTAAAATGAAAATTGGCAACATGTTTAATTCAAAAGAACACCTCAAAACTTTACCAGAAATGTATGATGCCAAGATTTAGCAGGAATTTCCCACGGAATGGTAAACCACACCGGACTACTAATCAAAAGCTTGTATAAAACGAATAAAATACACGATGCAATGTTAGTATATTCATGTTATCAAATATCAGTATAGAATCAATATACTTTGGAATCCCAACTATAATCAGGCGTGTATCCAGAAAAAAAACTATCTGGGGTGCAATGGTATCATATATATCAGAGCGAATGGGTGGTATCTATAAACTTTTGATAACACATTAAAGTGGGAATTGGGGGGGGGGGCAGCGGTCGGCCACCTGACTAAACCCGCGCCAGTAATGTATAGATATGATAACATTGCAAAGATACATGAATATCATATACTTTATTTTATCAAATCAGACCATAATCTACATTGTGAAATGATATTATTTTGGCAACTGTTATGGTGGCAATTCTTAAATTGACGGATTCGTATTCCCATTCCCGGATGCATATCAGTTCCGTTTCAAAATCGTTTTGGGTCGAACAGGCTTCCGAAAATCACGGAAGGAGGAGCATCGTGTGAACGAATCAGCATACAAAATGTTTCTCATGCATTAGGTTTCCCACCGAAATTCAGGTTGACAAACTTTGAAAAATAATGTCTAGTGTGGAGATATATTGAACAGTTTTGATTTAATTATGAAATTATGGATGAGAGAAATTGAGTTAGGCTAGGTATTTGAATGGTTCTCGAAGAAAATGTATATCCTATATCTGTTCTTGTTCATTGGGTTATATTTATGCCGAAACATTTTGAACGGAAATCAATTAAGATTCAATCAAGAATTAATAGGACCTGAAGGGGGTTCTTATGTATATGATAGAATAATATATAATGGACGAAAAGGGGGTGCGAGCCCTATATTCCCCAGCCCTTTAAATTCGCACCAGATTAGTATTTCGTGACAGTGTTAATTTGGTTTATTTTATGGTTTTGTGAAAATCTCTAATTCATGGTAAACGTTATGCGATAAAATCATTAGAAAACTTTAGAATGTAACTTTGAAAAAAAACTTTCAATAGAATGCAACAAAATCCAATATCGCTTGAGACATTTATATACGGGTTGGTTTAATTTATCATCGTAAACAGCACTTGCATATTAGTTGCTATTTTTTCGCACGCCACATTTTGTGTGAAATATTTGGTCTGTTAAGGAACATTTATATGACTAAACGTGAGCGAAAATCGTCAATAGCACGCATATTTGACGCAAAGTAATTCGCCGATTTACAAAAAAAAATAACTTCAAAGAGTTTAAATATATAATATTTCATAATCTATTTCACTGTTTTATTTCAAACAATGATCAATTCATTATTTTTTGGGGAAAAAAACACTCACACCATACCGTAATCAAATGTATTATTTATTCAATGGTTCGAATTTAATTCAACTAAAGTAGTGTTTTCTTTAACGTACGGATTACGTACGTCAGACGTACGTCAGACGGATCGTTGTGTTTCCTTTATCCATTTCGCATCCGTCAAATTAACGTATCATGGCGGAGTGTATATAAGCGGTCTCCGTTTTTGTAATTGACATCAAAGATAATGTGTATTTCGTAGCGTAAAGTTCAATAGCGTAAAGGAATCTTTACGTCATAATGACTTTGCATTCAAATTTCATATGATATCAAAATTAACTGATAGATGCCTTTTGAAAATAGTGTATTTAACCGTGTTTTCATGTACATTATTCAAATATTATTTCAAATATAAATCTATAACTTTAATTTTCCAGTGATATATACCAGATAACTTTTATAATTATCTTAACAAAAACATCATAAAAAAACAATGCATTCATATTTTGCAATAACAAAAAAAAACACGAAGAGAGAACATTCGATATAGTTCCCAGATCATTGAAAGTTTCTTTATAAATGTCTAAATATTAAGTTGCAAAATAAAAAGATTGATAAATTCACAGGCACCGTCAGTCAAATTGACGGATAGGGTGTTTCCATGAAGCGTTGCGTATCCGTTCCGTCTGCAGTCCGTTTATTTTACGGAACGGGGTGCGTAAAAAACGGACTGCAGACGGAACGGATACCCAACGGATGCATGGAAACACTCTAAAGAAAAATAGTGTGAGCGAAGGCGATGCGTTTGACGTACGTCTGACGTGCAGCGATTCTACGTTTAAAGGAAACACCACTTAAATTATCATATTCCAGGAGGATCAAAATTGATGATCAACAAAGAGAGCTGACCTATGGAAATGAGAGCTCATAAACATGTTTTTCTCACCTTACTTGTACGTTGTTAACTATGAGAAATATCCGTGTAGCATTTGGTTTCGAATATTTATATATTCTTATATCCGTCATTCATCTCATGTGAGTTCGGGTAGCCTCCGTCTAATGTCAAATATAAATGGAATTCAATCGAAACGAATTAGTCACAACGTGATTTAATGTGATTTTGATTCAAAATATTCGAACAGGAAGGCATGTTGACACTTCTTGGTCCTTATCATCAGGAACACCCAACTTAACCCACTGATGAAAAATGGTATCAAGTATTTAGGACATGTCGGAAAGTCCATGAAAGAGCGACATGAAATGTTTAAGGATGGTTTTTGCCAGACCATATTTTTTATAGAATTCTACAGTTTTAAAATATATAATGTATTAGCTCAGCTCATGTTTCTTTTGAATTTAATGAACAATATTGATTTGAAAATATAAAACGAGTGTATGTCCATCAGATAAAACGAGAATTCTAGAAACTAAAATACTACAAAAGATATAGTGTTCATGAATATTATATCTAGAAAAAAGCGTTATGGTAATGGCGTTGGAATTATCTAACAGAATAGCGTGATATATAACATTAAATAATTTGATTTATAATTCATTTACGAAAACGTGTCCGGTGCACTCTTTATCGGCCCTAGACTATACTGCCTTATCTTACCCAAGGCTCAAAGTTATTGATGAAATCCACTCGTAGCATAAGGTGTGAAGTATGAAACTATGTCTGGGGCCATATAACGGGGAATGATATTGCCAAAGATATAATCATTCCAGTAAATTTGATTAATCTCAAAGGTTTTTTTATTTTTTTTTTAAATTTTGATATAGAATTGCTTATTGCCAAGTTGATACAATAGAGTTTTGCAAGAGGCGTAAGCGCTCGAGAAGTCCATGTCTGATACATAAAGGACAAAAAACGACACATTTTTCAAAAGTATATCACATTAAAACAACTTTACAAAAACGAACATCAACAAAATAATCCTTTTTGAACGTAAACATTTTGCAAAAGGGTTTTAATTTCTTCCAAGCCAGCTGAGCTGTTCCACATTTTCTAGCTTGCTTGGACCAGGAACGGAACGCCTTTTGCCAAAAACTGTAAATGTTGTCTATAAGTACATCACCTATCATAAATAACAAATATCAGGTTGCAGGACAATCGTAAGCAATATAACAATAAATTTGCAATTGATTATTCTCATTAAATGTTAAAAAATGAAGAGGTTATTAAAACAAGGTGTTCCTCAAACTGCAAAATTCTCCAAGCTAGAAAGAATTTCCCCAAAATCTCCAAGCCAGCTGGGATTCGGTGGGGAACATCTTTAGTGGAGAACACTGCTCTGCTCGTTGGGTGCCCCTCATATGACAGTGGGTCAGTTTCTTACGGGGTGGTGTTCAAGGCTGAACCGTACAAATGAGCATGTTATTACTAACATTATGAATTCATTATGAAATTAGACCCTATTGCATTTTCACAAAGAGCCCTCCTTCAAAATGGGTTGCAAATTGATGCAACGATTACAAGCCCTTCAAAGTATATATGGATTCTCACAAACATGGATGTTTTTGCCGTCCATTTATCTAGACTTCGAGCACTAATTACATCTCAATGAAGTAGGCTGCACTTGTTTCAAATGTAAATACGTTAGTTTCGACGGTGTGACAGCAACTTGGATTTTGAACGGGTGGAGCGTGTTTTCAACAAGGTGACTTATCAGGCTTTCTAACCTGACGGCCATTTGCGCATTAACATAATAGGGAATCCGTGCAAAAATGTGTCATTATTAAGTTGCATTTGGGCATATCCATGTAACTTTGACATGGGCATAGCATTTTCAAATTGAGTTTAACCCATATTTCTGCTATTTTTCAAAGAGATGGAATCCCAGAGCTAACTAAAATACAATTGTCATCCTTATTTACTCATTGATATGTAATTCCTCATACAATTAAGAAAAGCACATAAATGTTGTTTTTAGGCGTAAATTTTTGGTGCATAAGTATTTGTAGTATTTTTTCGTGATGGTTCATAGTAATGAAATAATTATAGCGTCGTTATATTCTTATATCAATAGTAAGTACATGCTTTAAATTTCAGGCGCATATAGAACTTATGTTGTTGTGAAATAATACATAGTTTAGGGGCTGCAGCAGGAGTGTAACGTGGATAACGAAAAAAACATTAAGTTAATTTTGTTCTGATATGCAGGGGACTAATAAACTGTTGGTCTTACAGCAAGCTCCCAATGACACACTGAATAATTTGATATACAAACCAAAACTGTAGATTTCTTAGTTTTTGACAAATGGTGCCGCGAAATTTGTAACGTGGATAACGAAAATAAAGGAAAACCTCTATAATCTAACGAAATTTGCTATTTGGTTGGGCAAAATATGTCAGTTTGTTTAAAAAATGTAATGGGAATGTTAATACTCTTTTGAAGAAAAATGAATGCATATTTCTCTCGCGTTTTTGATAATATATTTCATAATAGCTGCCTGTTTGTTCATATAAGGCAAAGCAAAATTAGAAAAGGGTCAAAGTTATGTGAAGTCTATAAATATACGGTTTATTCGGGTAAAGTTTTGAATAAATACGTAGATAATAATCATAGAATGATTACGGTGTGAATTTAAAGGATACAGCTAATAATATTTTTCGTTATCCACGTTACATCATACAAAATGTATATTGCAAATTTCCGATATTTTGATATATTTGATGTGATAATGTTTTAAAAGCCAGCCGAATGCTTTCGAATGTTGTTTGGTGCTTTTTGTTTATTTTTAATCATGTTTACAAATTTAGAATTTAATTTACCTTCAAAAATATAAATTATTTAGGTTCAAGCATATTCAAAACTTAATGTGTTTATCAACAAAATCATATTCATAAGATTCGTATTCTAAAACATGAAATACATTGGATCGGGTCAAAATTTTAATACATCATAACATTACCTGTGGATTTATATTGTATTAGAAAATAACTTTATGATATAACGCTCAAACATGGAGTAACTGAATGACGTAATCAAACCCGTTTAACCGTTAAATAAAACACATTCTGATTCTGCCTCAAAGTCAAAATCGTCGACCTCCTACCCTGACACCTCTCAGAATTATAATTGATATGGTTATTATCGGCTAAAAATTAAATTTAGTATCATACATTATCTCATCACATAGTTAAATTGAAACTGAGAGCGAAACATTTGGTAAAATATCAATTAGTTTACTTTATTATTGGTTAAATGACTTAAAGATTATCTTAATTTATTTTTTTGTGCAATATATATTTCAAGAGTGCTTATTCAGACAAACACTCATTGGTTGAATACATTTGAGGACAATTGATCTTGTTTTTGGGCAGTTATAACCAAGCTCATTTGCGTGGAATAGGTTGTAACGTGGATAACGTAACGTGGTTAACGCGACCTGCCAATTATTTTGGCTTATAACTCCTATACAAGTACCAATAGGTTGGGTATTTCTAGTGTGAGATAAAGCCAAAATGTTAAGGTTTTAGTGCAATATGCTAATTTTACAATAAATGTTAAAGCTGAGTATGACCGGAGTCTTACTTTTATAAGCAAAAATCTCATGTCCAAATTGTGTAACGTGAATAACGAAATTGTTTCTGTGTGTCCTTGCCTAACTTATGGATAGAATGTATTTAATGTTACCATATCGCATAGATAACCATCTCTACTATTCAGAAACACTCAAATAAAGTCTGAATATCATCAACGATATAAGGAAGAGCTCTCCAAACATAGGGAATCACTTAGAAATGTAACGTGGATAACGCTGGAATTGCCCATTTGCTTTGGAACCGATGGATGTTTTAAATGTAAAATGTGTTTTAGTGGTTTTCATAGCATTCATTTTTCAATCGATACGTTTCAAAATATTGTATAAAGATTCATTTCCTTTTTTCTTCAAAATATAAGTTGTACTCACTTAACCTTTATCTGTATTTTTAATATGGCACTGCTTCGGATAATTATCATTTTTGAAGCGTATCAAATTTAATAGAAAAAACTTCTTGCCGTGATCTTATTTTAAATCATTTAACATGAAACTCTTTAGAAAAATGTATCTTGAATAGTTTGTTATTTTAACATGGAAGTCATTCAGCAATCGATGAAATTGACAACCGATCAATTCATTATATCAATTAAATGCACAAATAATGCATGTTTTTCCTCATCAATATTTTACTTAGAGTCTACGAATGTGTCGTGACTGAAGCATTTAGAAAGAAAGAAGCATTTAGAAATAAATTATAGTCTTATTGTTTGTCACTGGTTGCGATCAGGATGTGTTTTTCATAGTTGTTGTTTTCTTGAATTCTTATGCACGTAACCGCCAACCCGACTCCGAGCCCCTAACTCCTTTTAGTCAGAATAAGTAAGATTTCTTCCGTGTAGAAAAAAAAATGACAAAATATACCAAAGGAAATCGACCACTTGTCAATTTGTAAGCGATGATTGCATTATTATATAGGGCCACTTGTGATATAAGCAGATAAGGCACAGACGTATGAATAATATACTTTTTTCTAAACATTTTTGTCTCAACCATCATGTACAGGTTTGATGCAGCGAAATCAGGTAAAAGTTGTAACACCGTAAGAGTTTTTTTAGGCTCGCGATAGCCATTTGCATTTTCGCGAAATGCAAATTTGTTTCGAAATTTGCGAAAACAAATTTGACATTTTTCGACACTTGTGCGAAATGTGCATCAATAACGTCAAGATAACGTCGAAATTACTTTAAAGTTCGACATAACGTTGACGTCACAACATGACTCTGTTGTGACGCCAGTTATGGCCGTGACGTAAGTCGACGCAACAAGGACAGAATAAAAATGCAAGCTTACGTGAGTGGTGGTTTTGCCCTGGAACAAGCGCGAGCCTAATCTTTTTTCTTTTTTGCAACACTCCAGTACTCGGTCATTACAAAAAAATAAAAGGGCGACGGAAAATACGTTTTGTGAGACGTTTGATGTAGTATTAGCTATATCCATTTGCATATATAAACATCATTATTCAGAACCACTAAACGAATATTATAACATGACGTTCATTTGTGTACCTTGTATCAACGTTAAGACAACGTTCAGGTCCGTGTTAGCTTGGTACGATTTAAATCAGAATAATACATTTTTAGAATAATCAATGATCAATATACATGTATTCGGTGGCCTCCAACTCGAGTGAATTATTCATAAAAACATGAGTTGAAGCATTACGCAATAAATAACTATGCGTCGTATACTTTTGAGTGAAGTCGAAATCTGAAGTGGCTTGAGAGTATTAAACAAATACCAGATAACAAATGGAGGAGAGCATGTAAAAGCCTGCTCAATCTATTTATTATGAAGGTGTTGTTACACGGTTATTTGTAACGTTCTCAATGATCAGATTCGTAATATGCGACAATTTATGTAAAATTGGAATACCTGAGAACAGTAAAAGGCATCAAAATATCATTATCGTAAACATAGAGATCTTCAAGTGTCCGCTATTCATGCGATTAATTAATCAAATATATCATTTATGAACAAGTTTTCTCAGGAATTTTAGCTAAACAAAAGTTTCCTTTTGCAAATTTGCATTTCCTTTAAACGTTCCGATCGCTCTAATGCTGTTCACCTCACTCTGTAAGATCTTACAGTTACATGTAACCAGAATACTTCTTGGACCAGTAAAATGTAGGTGTCGAATTTTTCCAGAAACTCTCAAATAAAATCAGCCAATTCGTTCTCTTCATATATATCTTTTATCTTTGTTTTAACTTTTCATCACATTTAATTTTTAACATTTACATTATATTTCAATAACATTAACATTTCAATAATTTTTATAATGTTTTCAAGTAAAAAACATGTGATCATAAAACGAAAAATCCCATGACAGTGAAACACATTTTATGGTACAAATAAACATTGGTCCATAAACATTATGTACATGTAGAGGCTACCCTAGGCGTATTGATAAACAAGAGAAAATATAACAGTTTACATCCTAATTCCCGGTTAATGTCCTCTTGCTGTATTTATTAATTTATTCTTATGTCTAACAACGATTTAGCAAACATTAAACTACACGTGATGATTTCTAAGGTTCTTAATCTCCTTATCTGCGATAAGAAATCACCAAAAACATTTCCAAATATGTTAAGGCTAAATTTTAATATGACAGTCAAGATACATGTCATTTCTCATGACCGATTGTGCTTATATAATTCAAAGCGTAGCATTATTTAAAATACCCAGGGAAAAAAACGCGTTTGATTCGTAATTAAGATTAAACATATCACGTCTATAACTTAACTGGGTGATGCGAACAAAATAACACTTGGACACAGTCACATCTGCGCTAAAAAGTAAGTACATGAGGGCATTATGTGAAACCACTTGTGATACAAAGCACGAAATGTGTTATTTATAGAGTTCCATCGCCCTTACTGTATCAGTCATTTCAACTTCCATGATGCCATTAATAAGCCATCCTGTTACACAGGGCCTCAGCCTACAATATATATATACAAGAGTTTAGAGGCACTGGGAACAGGATACAAAATACACATGAAATGCTCCGGGATGGAATCCCTTTACACTGAGGCCCCAAAGCATATCAAACCCACTGTTCACTCAGCATCGAGCTTCAACCACTATCATGATTCTTGTTTGTCCCATTGCGCGCGTTTTCTTTTGCAAAATTGTCTCCAACCATCCACAAAATCATCCTTATAGCCTTTCATTGGGCTGACATATTCTCTGCCAAACGGTCGATAGATGCCATTCGTTTTCTCCTCTTCTAGGATGTCGACCATTTCCTTCTCAATGTCGCGCCGGCGCAACATGAGCTCTTTGCGCTCCCGGTCGAGATACTGCTTGGTTTTTAGGAACAGCCAGATGCTATATGGGAAAAAGATGAAGCTGCAAAAGAAAAGAAATACAAAATTATGAAATTATGAGCTAATGAAGTTAAGACAAATATGTATCAGGGGTGAACCAAAGGGGGGATAAGATGTTTGCGCTAGCGGTCCTGAAACTGCTTGGTTTTCAGGAACAACCAGATGCTATACGGGAAAAAGATGAAGCTGCAAAAGAAGAGAGAAGAACATTTATAAGTTAAATAAGTAAGGACTAATATGCAACAGGGTTGAAAATAGGGGGATGAGATGTTTGCGCTCGCGGTCGAGATACTGCTTTGTCGTCAGGACAACCAGATGCTATACGCGAAAAAGATGAAGCTGTCACATAAGAAAAAACAAGACTGTCCAGGGACAGTGTGCCACCGCTTGCAAAGGCTTAAAACTTGTATT
>LQRL01108192.1:4153-28807 GCA_001703475.1 Hydroides elegans | reverse complement strand
AACCACGCAATATACTGTGGTTATGCTTTATATCAAGACATGCAAATTCACTGACTGTTGGCGTTCGGTTGGGGTCTGCGCCCTCGACGATGGCTTGTTACATTTATTGACCGACGGTTATCGCTCTTTTAGTGGGCGGTAATAGGGTTTATTTACAAAGCTGGCCAACGAGATACGAATTGAACCAGGAATTTATCTGAATTTGGCAAAATGTGCGCTTGAACAGGCTAGAACCTTTGAACAGAAGGACATAGAGACTTTGTTATAGGCTCAAATGAAAGATCTCGATGTGTAAATGTGCATTTAAAACATAAGCATATACGAAATATTCAATATCCCTTCGAATCGGGGGGCGGTTGGGGCTTTTTCGTGCTTGACAAATACTTCCTTGTCGAAATTTGACTTTCCTTATTCATTTCACACATATGATATATGGATTTTGATACTATATCAACTCCTCATTTATTGCCCGTTTCGTTCGTGAATTGACATGCATTATTGAAAAATATATTAACAAATCAAGATTTTCGTCCGAGAATGGTTTCTTTTAGCGCTAGAACCGCTGATATATGTGTTGCGTTATTTGTTATGTGAAAACTGAAAGACTCATGAATATAAAAAAATCAAACACTGATAGTGAGACTGATATTACAGTTGACACATGCGTGATTCATAACAAGAATTTTGAAACACAAATAAAAATACAAAAAAAAAAAAAAAATCTCGTTGATCACCCTAATGACGAGATTGCAATAGAAGCGGAACATTTGGTAGATAAATTGTTGTTGCGACTGGTATTTTCATAATACAGTAGAACCTCGTTAACTCGAGCACGGTTAACTCGAATTCCTGGTTAACTCGAGGTGAATTCAATGTCCCGTCTTTTTTCCTTATATAGGCCTTATAAAACCACGGATAACTCGAGGTTTTTTAACTCGAGGTAATTTTCGTCTCCTCAATTGTTAAAAATTGTATAAAAGTGAACCATTTCAAAACGTGTCTCTGCGCCTCTAAGACATCAAAGGGCAGCAAGTAGCACTCTTAACCTTCATGTCCTGACTATCGTTGAAATGATAAACAGTAGTCTATTCACATCATAACTGATCCAAAAGACAATGTCATGATGGACTATTCAAAGTAACCGTCCATTAAGAACATCACAAGTAATCGCTTAACAAAAGAATTACTCAGCGTCGATCCGTAATATTGACACAACGTTCAACCGTTACTCAATTAAGGAATCAAAAAAACAAAAGATAGTTTATTTTGGGAACAATACGGGAACGACCCCATCTGCTCCGGGTACTCGGAGCTCCTTGCTTTGGAGGAGAGTCAAGCAATGACAAATCGCTCAAGTGTTACTCAATCAAGTTGTTCATACAAAAATGTGTGGTTCTATGTTTCGATAATAAATAAAGGCTTTAAATATTATTTTTTCGTTCGTTTTCTATTTAAAAATTGATTTACACTCATACAATTGGGAAAATATGATCGTGCAGGGAATACGCAAATAACACCATTTAGCACACATACATACCTTATGTTATATATTGCAAAACATACGGAAAACTTAGAAATCACGGTTAACTCGAATCAACGGTTAACTCGAGGAAAATCTTAAGTCCCGAGCAACTCGAGTTTACGAGGTTCTACTGTATATATTTTTGTGTCTTAGTACTCTGGGACTTGACTTTTTCTGTCTATGAGTCTAAAAATTGGTATGTTTAGGACTTGTCTACAAGTTTATACCGAAATTTTGATGGGGACATGCACTTGTTCTTCCTTGCATATTAGTGCCAATCAAATATAATAAACAAAGGCTACTTATCAAAGGCTATAAAGAAGTATTTTACAATATACTCACATGAACTATTTCCTTATCTAGCCATATGTTGCCAAACCTTCACGTTTGGATTCGAAATATCCTTTTGCTACAATGAAGTAAATATAATAAATGCATTCCTTTCATAACAAAATATGTAAGCCTTTTCAAGTTCCCTATTTATTTTTTTAAAGCGAATTCGGTCCATTTAGATATCGTTCTGAAATCAAACACATTCGACTTTTCAATTTAAAACAAGTTTACAAGCTCTTTTAAAATAAAACATAGAGTTTGAAATAGCATTGGGACCTACCAGTGTTCAAGGCACACTTCTCAATGTTCAATTGATACAATAAATATTTGTCATTTAACAGTCCCTTGTGTCCTGAAGTTGTCGACTGGAGTGAGTATTATCCAGATTGTGGCAATGGAGATCGACAGGTTGAGTTTGCTGATATTGGCTGCGGATATGGCGGAATGCTAGGTATGATTTATTCTATCAATATCTTTCCTTTTAAAAGTTATCGATTTCCATGTAATGTCTCAACGTTGAGATATTATAATCAAAACCATATATAAGTATGATCCTCAACTTTGGCCATAACGAATAACAGAACATGTATTCGTACTCATTTTGTTATACCGGTACTTTAACTTATATTTTTATGTCAATCTTCCTATTTATATATTTAACAGTTGATTATAATAAGGTATAACAGTTTAATTGTACGAACGATTTCATTAAAAAAAGCGTATAAATTAAATTCAAAAGTTGACACCTACTCAAATACGTTTTCTTAAAATCATACATTTAACTTTATATCACTCTTGTTGTCATCGAAGGTTGGAAGAACCTAAAGCACCTTATACATTGGCGGTGTTCTACTTAAATAACATTGTGGCAACAGTTTTGGTAAGATTTGAAGATATTTGAACCAGGTTTTATCTCGAACCTCTCGTCGTTAATATTTATTATAATGCAATTCCGATAAAATCGTTGTCAAAATGAAACAAACCAACAATTCATTCGCATTACAGTGACACTGTCCACCATGTTTCCGGAAGCACTCATGGTTGGCATGGAGATCCGTGTCAAGGTCAGTGATTACGTCATGGATCGCATCCGGGCACTGAGAAAACAACATCCGGGCAGTTACAATAACATCGCCTGCATCAGGACTAACTGCATGAAATATCTACCCAATTTCTTTACGAAAGGCCAGGTGTGTATTCATGGTTGTGTTTATTTTGTTGTCAATTGGTTATTGATTCGAGCATAAGAATGGTTTATCACATGAAGTTAATCCATTTACAAAGTCACATCTCAGTTTTCACTTAAGCATAAATTGCGCCAAATATACAAGTATACATATATATCATGAAAAAAAAAATCATAAAGATCGATTAGTTTGACCTTTAGGTTAAATCTAGACAATTTAGTATTTCATGTTACATCAAACTCTTATGTCTTCAGATTGATTGTTCTCGCTGACCGACTACTTTTATTTTGCTGATTTCTCTAGAAAAAATAGCAGTTTTATGTTAAAAAAACTGCTTAAGACGCATTGATTTTTTTTTTTCAGTTGACTAAGATGTTCTTCCTGTACCCTGACCCACATTTCAAGAAAACGAAACATAAGTGGCGCATCATCAGTCCGACACTGCTGGCTGAATACGCTTATTGTCTTCGAGAAGGCGTGAGTTTATCTTTCTAACATTATGTATATTTCTATTTTATAAATAGGATGTATGATGCGGTAACTGACCGTGCAGGATCCTAACCGTTGTTTATGTCTGCAAAATTGAGTGAAGTCAATTGCAATTCGTCCCTTACAGTGTCTGCCACATGTTGTTAGTTAAAATGAAGTGCGATAAACATAAATCCATTCATAATTGAATTACAATTTACAGCATGAGCATAATATTAATGATAATATATGTACATATCGTGACATGCGCTGTACTTCAATCATTATGACCTAGCATTTGAATGAAAGTTGTTATATTATTTTTGTTGTTGTTATAATGTGCAAATCATAAGCAAATATTAATTTGACAAAAGCAATTACTTCTGTATATTGAAATTGCATTACTACACTTGTATTTCTGTCGCTGCATGTTTTATTGAACAATTATATATACATATTCATTTGAAATAACATATTTTTTTTTTTGGTTTTAACAGGGTGTGCTCTACACGATCACGGACGTGCGAGAAGTACATGATTGGATGGTGATGCACATTTCCGCCCACCCACTCTTCAAACAACTCAGCAAAGAAGAAATGGTACGTTTGAGAAGGACAAGCATATAGTAGTCAATACAGTAGTCGAAACATGGTCAATACCAAAAAATATGAAATCCATCGGTCCGGCACCGACAAAAAAGCGGTCAGACAGACAACATTGTGACAGGGCCGACTGAAAAACTGCCGTTTTTCTAAATATCAGAATACGCCAGACCTAAAATACTCGGCCGGACAGACTAAATATTTCATATATCGCTCCGGAATACCGACGAAAATGATAAAAATTTAATATTTTCTGTAATATCTATAGCAAAGTCAGCGATATTAAGGTCACAATACAATTAACATATAATTGTATACAACTATAAAACCACGTACAACACATTTGGTAACGTTAGAGTTGTGCCATTTCAAATAACTTTCAAATGTGATAATTTGCATAAAATGTCGTTTATGTAACAACTTCCTGGCAATCTTCTCACTCCCTGTGTTTGTACCCACTCTTGACACTCCTCAGCTCACAGCTAAAAAACATAGAACTGTTAATCAGTTATTGAGTCACCGCGACCAGTTTTTGTGCCACTTAATATTTGTAATAGGAATAGCATGGGATATACATTTTTTTTTACAAAAAAATATTAATAAATCATGGCTTCGCTTACACTTGGGCATGGCCATGATTTGATTTGTTATGTAAAAATATTAGTACATGCTATTTCTATTGCAAATACTAAGTGACCCTAAAACTGGTCGCGGTGACTCAATAACTGATCAACACGTCTACACATAGAACAAGGAACCTTTACAATATGAAGATGTTACCCCTCGAATGTCAACTTCCTTCATTCATAGAATGACATTCTTATAAATTTCAATAATTGATTTACTCGCTAGAATAAGAATACTCTTTCCCTGAAATCAATTAATATTTTAATATTTCACTGCAATTGTATTTTTAGGTAAGAAAAAGATTAAAGCGTGTATCATGAAGCTTGTTTGTAATTTAATAAAACAATATCGCCTTTTGTTATCTTGTTTAAAGATGCTTGAACGTGGTTGCTTATAATGTCCGTCTTTTTAACACACATTTACTCACAGAAAGTAGAGAAATAAATAGGATTATGATTATATAGTTCTTAGAATATATAACGTAAATAAAATGTCACAACAATGACTCAACAGGTATCCTGTTGTTATGGGAGTAAATGCTCATATTTTCAAAACAATGAGTTCTTTAATGTGACATGTTTATTTTACTTATTCCCCGGTTCTTTAGAAATCTTAGGGTTAATAAATAAATAACTAACTTGCTTAAAAGCGGACCGTCCTGACTAGGAAAAGCATATTAATGATTACTCCTGAACCAATCTTGACACCAATGGATTAATTTGTTAAAGAGATTATGATTTGCTTATTTTTCAAGTAGAAATGAATTCTTAATCAAATAAGTCAATTACATGTGGACAGGTTAAATAAAAGTTCATTAGAGGGCCCTTCAATTTCTAAAGAAACCTGGAAATAAGCCGGTTATTCGTTTTAACTCGGGCTATCTTCGAATTACACCTGCTCGACTTCGTCTCGCAAGTTAGTAATTCTCATACCGCCCTCGTAAAACGAATAACCTATACTAACATGCATTGTGTTTATCCTCAGCAGGACTAACATACTGATTCCATTATTATATTGCATGGCGATAGACGGTTAATCCAAACAAAGCATTATTGCATTATTCTATAATTATTTTGTCGCAATTAGTGACGATTTTCTCTTTTAGTTTTTATGTTAATCACATTTAAGTTGACAATTAAATCAGCGTGTCTTAATCAGACTGAAGGAAATCAAATGTCTATAGATCCAAATCCACCTCAATAATGTCATAAATCACACTTAAAAGCTTACTCTTTCCGCTTCCTTAATATTAAGACGAATTTTTATGCAGTATAACGATTATGTGTAGATGCTAGGGCCCGAGAGGAACAGTTCGTTTTGTCCGAATTATATTTATAAAATACTGTTAATAATCCGTTGTAGGACCGAGAAAAGAAAAGTAGATAATTAGTTAAATACTCTTGATTCGAAATTCAAATAAGCTGTGATACATTGTATATGTCGCAGCGAAACTTTAATTTTCAGCGAAACTTTAATTTCGCTAGCGAAAGATTAATTTTTCGGATTTTGTGAGTATTCGTTGTCGTTATTTGATATATAAGGCATTTTATTACATTATATCTAATACATATGTATAGCAATATAGTACTTGGTTATCTAACCCATCAATCAAAAGCTTTTTATGGAGTTCTACTCAATGATGTAATTGAAATAAGCCGATTTTCCCCGAGTTAAGTTCATGACCCAACTCACAGATAATCCTCTCGGGTAGTGGGCTTTATGTCACTAATACACTAAAATGGATCAAAAGATACATGAAACATAATCATATGAGGCAAAATCATAAGTTATGGCTGTTAAAGAATCTTAAATAGACATTTTTTATAACATAATCAGAAAAATCAATCTTTCGCTAGCGAAACTATAGTTTCGCTTACATTAAAGTTTCGCTGCCACATATATATATATATATTGAATTACCATATTCACCTATCTTTTCACATTATATTATATAAGGTTTTCATAGTAACGCCTTTTCGGTTACCAGGACGCAGACCCAGTCGTTGCTAAGCTGTACAGCAGCACAGAGGAGGGACAGAAAGTGACGCGTAACCAAGGCGACAAGTTTCCCGCCGTTTTTCAGCGCATAGCCGATCCACACACTACGTCATGACAAAAGATGGGACAATTTTGAGGGTTTTCGTTAAAAAAATGGTGGTCGGTGGAACCAAAGCGGTAACTCGTATGAACTGATAATCATTTTGTAGCATTACGTAGTACAGCGGTACAGAGAACAATACACTGTTCAAGAATTGAAAGTTTTGTGAAACACAGAACAAAATATAAATATTATCTAAATAGGAAAATATTTTTATGTTGATACAAATTAAAGGAATAGTGGAATCATCGATTTCGTGATTCATAAACTGCTGATATTAAAATAAATTTGACTCCAAATCGCTAGTCATGTTTTTATAATTAGCTGGAGGTACAGAAGCAACGTTGCAACGGTAACACATTTTAAATGTCTGTTTAAACTTTTATAAGCATTGAATTATAGAAACTAAATTGAAAAAGTATTTTAAATTATTTTGTTTTCAATCTCGAAACCAATAGGAGTATATCTTTAAGAATTATTTTAATTGTGGCTTTGTTAACTAGATTTAAGTATCAGATAATGTCTATAACTTACACATTGGAGTGTGTTAGCTTAATAGAAATCGAAGAAATAATACTATGATCTCTATTTGTTTTTAAGGAATATCCGAACTAGAATTTCCGTCAAGTAACGTTTATGGATAAACGTCATTTAAGCAAAAGCTGTATAATAAAATGTAAGCTGTGCTGTCACAATAAGTATTAAGAATACAAAGAAATGCCTTTATTATGTCAATAAAAATAAAGACAAAAATCATTGACAAATTCTGAGTATCAATGCATTATTTTTCGCAATGCGTGTTATCAGTAGGGTATTGGATATATTGAATTATATTGGACTGAATCGGAAATTGAATTTGCATTGCTCTTGCGCTCATAAAACCTTATTATAGCCAACCAATTTCAATATCTCAGTTACTTGCTTTCCTACTCCAGATTTGCGTACATCATCTCATTTACTTTGAAACCGGTTTATTTTTTGCAGAATCTTATTATCAGGGGTTAGTGGCTGGTATGACACATTATCAAATTTAAGTGATTTCCTTTTGCGCAACCAAAGACCAAAGTTGGCTGTATCCATTTTAAAGTTGATTGAAGATAATCACTATAACATGATAAATTCCCCATCTTTATATCGTTTCGGTGAATAGTCAGTTATTTGCAGACGTTTCTCAGCATGAAACCGCCTTGCCGATCTTGCTAGATGATTTAAAATCAAAACAAAATTATTTATTATTAGTTTATTTACAAATATAGCTATATCTTTTGTAAGGATATATACAATATATTTCAATAACAGATTAATACTTACACATAATATATAAATCGAACACAAGTAAACCATATTATTAAATATTAAACACCATACAGAGCGTTTGTCTAGTCCTAGGCTGCATATCTTATAAACTTTTGAAATAAAAGAAGAAAACTCTTCATAACAAAATAACACCTGGATTAACATTTTGAACAATTTGCTTTAGTATGAAGTCGGACCACAGTTATAACAGAAGAAGAATTTGGGTATTTCATTTTATTGTGTCATAGTTTATTAAGCTATTTTCAAAAGTTTTCTAAATTGTTTAGGGATTCTTATGTCACATACTGACATAGCGCGCCCAAAAACTTTATCACACCTTATGTCTCACCCTCCCCGGTATTATTTAACTCAACATGTTTTAAAAGCTAATGTCACTATTTTCTTAACAATTTCAAACCGATGCCAAATTAATATTTTCAATGATAATATATGGGAGAATATTATAAGAAAATATACTCATAAACTGAATGCATCTACATATAAGCCATATTGCACTGGGTCTGTAAACCGGCATCAATTTAAGTAATATGAAATGTAATTACCCACGCTGAATTATTACCTTGTAACCGTTTCGTTGTCAATATCAAACGACTTTATATTAGTATGGGATTTTCAAACTGAAATGAATCGTGTTTACTTTCAAGATAGGCATGACTAAAAACTATTCAACAATTGTAAGATATATGGAAAATATATATTCTATATACTAAAGCATACACATCTTAACGTCCGCTAGCATGTGGATTTAATGAACTTGAGGATCTTCAAAAGCGCAACAACAAAGGAAATTATTATTTTTTTAGTGAAATTTCCTTCAGTCAAATTTTCATCTCAGCCAATTGACAAGGCTAATATTAATCTCTGCAGTCGCTTAAGATTAGAATACCTTTAAATTGTTTAACCATTGATCATTCCGAGAAAAGCACAATGGTTAACAGAATGATGCATGAACCCCCATACAACATACAACTAAATACAGACAACTTTATTTTGAGTCCTTCAATGTCTTTATATGTTAATAATTGGTGCATCGATTTGAGTAATCATGACCAAATCCATTTCATCCACATAAACATTATCCTTGTTGACATTAAATAAATGCCCACTATCATAATTATTTTGTTGTTCTATATTTTTGAAGAAAACGCTTTTCAGGTAAGAAGGAATCTGCTTTTTTATGAACAATCACAGTCACTTTTGCAAGGATATCTTCTAAAGCTTATGTTTTTATGTATAACTTTGAAAGTGCGTTAAGTAAGTAAGTGTGTTAAGTAGCTCTTTTGTAAATTCGAGCAAGGAAAATTTTTGACCAAGATTGAGTAAAATTAACTAAAATTGAATCATTTTCAAAGATCCAACGTTTCTTTTTAATAATACAAACAAAAATCGAAAGTTTTTATCAAATCTTCAACGGCTGTTAAACATGATATAAATATTTACACCACTTGTCATGCCTTATCATTATAAAAACTCAATTATTATCAGAACACAATAGTTACTGGCAATGAAAATTCTTTCTATCATAAACAAGGCGAAATTCATTTGTCATTTCACAAATTCATCCCTGATAGTTTAAGCATCAAATGAACCAATAGAAAACCGAATGCTGCGTACAACGTAAAGGAGAGTTCATATAACAAAATAAATCGGCATCATGCGTAAAAACAAATGCAGTACCATTGAGTTTGATATTTAAAAAATTGGCTATATACAGGCACACAATGATGAGTACATTCGAACAAAACGTCAATTATAATAGTTATGAGCATTGCCCGATAACCTCTCAGGGGGACCATACGTATGCGACCGCACAGAGCCATGCTTCATGTTGACACCATCACCAAATCTTTCCAAATGGTTTTGTTCTGGTGGCGACGCTTTCAAAGCTTTCAAGTCCATACGTTTTTGCGGTGATGGCAGCACTGGTGTTCCATTATTGGTATTTGTTGATGGCCTTGAACTTGAAGAACATGCAGGTGCGTGAGTATTACCGGTAGAGGGCGGGGATGTCGATGTCAAGGATGATGCCGCCATATTGGATTTCAATGGCGATGATACACCATTTGTGGCGCTGCCGTTGACAACAGGTGACGCAGACGAAAACGAGGGTCGCATCACGCCATTGGCTGCCGGCGTGTATGACGTCATCATCCTGGGAGTAGAAGGAGCAGAGGTGGCGCCCCCTTTATTGTGGTGTTGGTGATGGCGCATCGACGGGTGGTGCGATCCGGCGCGCTGGTGCGCCGAAGGCCGCTTTTGGCGCGTGCCACTCACACTCCCATTACTACTACCGCTACTAACACCGCTAGATGGCGTAGTCACGTGGTGGTGACGCGACGTGCGACACGTGTCGCAGACGTAGGTGTCGGGAATATTGTTCTTGCGCAGGTGCACGCACGACAAGTGCAGCCAGTTGCAGCACACCGAACACTCGATCATGGGCCGGCCCATGTAGGGCTTCCCACAGAAGCAGCTCACCTCGTTGAATGAGGTGTCATCTGAATCAACAAAATAAAATAGTGTTTTTGTGTTATAAATATATATATGTAATGTATATCATCAAACATTTTATATTTGTTTTACTACACCCTACATATAAAATCATCAAAGCATATCACAAACTACCATGCGGTAATGATGTCAAAGCTCACAATAAGAATCTGTTTACACCCACTCTAATGTTTAGAATTGAATAAGAAAGAGAATCTAATGTTTACACCCACTCTGTTTTCTTTGCATTTAAATTTTCAACAAGATCGAGATTAATAACTCAACTACGTTTTATATTTCGAATTAAAACTAGTTACGACATGTCTATCAATATATTGCCATCCGGTCACTTTATTTTACCTGCAATCATCTCATTTCCGGGGGACGCACTGCCCATCCGATGATCACGTGGGTTATTGTCTTCCTCCGAGTGATAGGCCAGGTCCGAGTTGAAGCTATCGGCCGTGCTACCCCCGCTGTCTACGGGACTGCGATTGTCGTCAAGGCGCATCTCCTGTTGGCGAAGGGGAATAATATAATCGTTGATTGGATTGTGTTTTAAGCTGTTTTATCTTGCCATTATATGCTGACAATCTTATGTTTATAAACGGTACGTTGAATGACTCAAAAATGCAAAAAAAAACAAGGGCTAAAAGCTCCGGCGGAAAGCCCACATTATTGGTTAAATTCATTCGAAAGCTAAAGAGCAAGCATTTTGATCTCTGGCTTTACATTTAATAAATTTTATTTAAATAGGTTTTTCAATCATAAGGCCGTAAAGCTCCAAGGGGTGCAATCTTACTATACTTGGTAAGTCTCGCTTCTTTATATGTGGATGATGAAATAATATGGCTAAATGAACCTGGGGAAAACCCAATAAAGCGTTTTTAGCATCAGTGCCTTAACAGCGTAAATAGTAGCCTCTGTGTGGTTACATAAAGGGAGGAGGGAAAGCGAGCAGCAGCAGGAAAAGAGAGGGAAGGGATTAAACCTGTCTGCCGGTAAGGTTTATAGAAATTGGTTTGAAAGAGTCTACATGTATAAAAAGCTCCCGGTATGGAACCAAAAGGAAAGAAGGCCTTGAGATGTACAAACAGTAAGCAGTCGCCTCGGTGTGGTAACTGGGGAGGAGAGATAGAGAGAGAGAGTGCGTGATATAATGCACGGGCGTAATACCCCCGATTTCAGCAACTAGGACAAGAGCCCCGTGATTAACAAAAAGTAATAAATATTTTTTTATTCGTATTGGCTCATATACTATTTGTTATAAGGTTATCAAAAATCAATTTTATTAAACAAATACACTATCAAAATACTTGAATTGCCTCACTGGCTCAAATCATTGAGTTTATGCTGTAATCAATTACAGAAGCCCCATTTCAACATACGCAAATGGCAAATCCGATCATTAAAATTAGACGACCGTTTAATGAGACACATGTTTAAGTCGTAATTAGTTGCTCATCTATCATTAGTTTGCTTAGATAAAAAAATATCATTGAAATATTAAATAAACTCAGAAAATATGTGTTTCGAAGTCTCGCGGGGCTTCGGTCCTAGCAGAAAAAATCAAGGGGCTTTTGTCCTGCATGTCGGGATTGCGGCAAATACGAATGTGTACGCCTGGATTCTAGTCACATACGATTGTGGGCCCGTATTACAAAAAGGATGTTTTTTGTTCCTTTTCTGCAAAAACACAGCGAATTTGAATAAAATAGCTGTTTTGACACTCACCCTTGTGAATTTATGAATGAACCAACTCAAAACAATGTCAAGCAAAAACATCACATGACTGAAATATGGAATGCCATTGGTCATTTAAAAATACAATAATTGGAAAAACCGAAAATATTGGCATTTAACGGATAAAAACATGAATATGGGTGATCTCCACAAGAAAGAGCCAACTGGCAAAACGTTATTACAAAGGAAAGCCCAGTGGGCTGGGCTTTCCAAAAAAAGTTCTTTGGTCATAGGAGCGAAATTCACACTCAGTTTGCCAGTGATTAATGACTCGTCCTAGCAGTTAAGCTTCTTGAAATACCATGTTACAGAGAATGTTTATTTATATCCCAATTTTTATACAATGTATATTCGAATTACCTGACTCCGCAGACTGTTGTATTGGGTATACGCCAAGACAATATCGCAAAAATTCAAAAATGTTTCTCGGACTTTCTTCTTTTTAGCCGGAGACCACATCTACAAATAGTTCAAATACTTCATTATAAAATGTTGCACATTAATTCTGAAATATTAATTTGGAATAAACAAACACTGAAGTGATATTTCCCAAATGTACCAAAGCAGGGATATTACTTCTTTGGATTATTATGGTTAACGCGTGTGAAAACCGGTTTGTATTATCTTATTTGACAAAATGTATAATATTACATGGACATGTGTGACTTATTAACTAGTGAATTATGTTACTGTATTATAGTATATATGCCAATTGAGTTCGTATTGTTTTGAAAATATCAATGAGACACATTTTAAACAAACCTATTATTTATTAATGATTATACATGACAAACGTATTTTATATGTGAAAGCTTCCGTAAATACAAACCTCCGGTTCCGGTCCATCTGTTACTGGCCTCTTTGTTTGAGGTACTGAAACATAAAAGAATGTGTAATTATTGAATGGATGGTATTTTGTATTCAAATGAAAAACTATTTTGCCCAATCTATAGGCCCATTTTTTCCCATCCCACCCGTAGACTGGGAATGGGGACCAAACAAGCAATTCGCTGGAACAAGAGCCCGAAGAGGGTACTTGTAAAAAAACTATTTTCTATTCACTTTTTAAGGGCATCTATTTTGAATAAACAAATGTTTTGCCATTTCTTAAAAAAATACGTGACTACCATAAATCTTCGATGCTTTGCTATCTTATAGTATGTTTACCCAAGTCGCTTCGACCAATGTTCAAACCTTCTCGTTCATACAAGCTCATTCTAATGTCGATATTTCAGAAAATTGTCTGGCCGATTCGGGTTAACCGAATTAGAGCTAAACTATCAAATATCATCTTCATATTGGAAGCTTTCTTGTTGGCATGGAGGCCTGAAAAAAATAACCTCCCATTCACAATTTCTCATGGCATCTTGTCGATAAGAAAGCTATGTTAAACCTATCTGTTAGAAATTTCTTGAAATGTTGGATATGCGGATTAGGTCTTAAAATAAGATCTTAAAAATAAAGATACTTTTGATTTTCTATTTGACTGTTATTTCTGTGGGTGTATGGCTCTTTCGTTCAAAGTCAAATACCACAACTTTTTTTTAGCTTAGGAAATATTACGTCACAAATTGAAACATAGGCATTTTACCTTCAAAGAATTAGTGTTCCTTATACATATATCCGACACAGTTACATTCCAAAGATATAAATACAAGATATAGACAAGTTTAAGTGCGTTTAACAATATTTTTCCATTGAAAAAGCGTCCTTACGACGAGAAAAATATTCAAACGTTTTGGTCAGATTTCAAGTTTCGAAGTAATTCACTGTGTTGAAAAGGTAGCCGAAATAACCAAAAATACGAACCTTTGAAGAAGTCAGTTGCCATTTCAGAGTTTCAGTACTTATTTTCTGAACATTTAACGTTTGTTTGTTGATTTTCAACTTTCCGTCAGAAACGCTAGCATAACTAGGTCAACCAATGCCCTACTTATCATTTCCGGTGAGGTCACCAGTCTCCATTCATAACTCTATTATTTTGGATCCATATTCATAGTTCCCATGTTGAATTTATTGGCTTAAAAAATGAGACAGAGCAAAAAATAGTTTCGAATAAAGTAACCAAATATAGAATTCAACAGATCAAGGTTCCTGGACCTAGAATGATCGAAAAATATGAAAAAGTGATAATATAATGTACAGTTCGACTATAATCCAATATCTTAAAAGATATATAGCATGCTTATCAGCACCGTAACACAAATGACATCGAAATTAGAGAGTTTGTGCAGGTTTGAAATATCTTTCAGTTAATAGCCATTGACCCAAATATGACCAATCGCATTGCTTGTTACTGGATTGTTTACATGAAATTTGCGACAGTCTAGCCTATTTTTGACATTCTGTACAACCTCTCTATTAACAAGGTGCTTAATAATAGAGAGTTTGTGCAGGTTTAAAAAATCTTTCAGCTAAAAGCCATTGACCCAAATATGACCAATCGCATTGCTTGTTACTGGATTGTTTACATGAAATTTGCGACAGTCTAGCCTATTTTTGACATTCGACACAAGATATTAACCTATAGGCTCTATAAAAAAGAAATCGAAAAAAAATCGAAATATAAAATGTCCAAACAAATAAAAATATACACACGTCATTTCACGAAAATACGTGAACTTTACAATACAATACACAATTGTGATTTAATGTGGCCATTTTTTTAAACGGGTATTTGTATTGTTAGCTGAAAAATATATAAGCGGCAAATAAAACGTACTAATAAATATACACAATTAATATTTTAATGTAGAAAATTAGATTAGTTGAAAAGGTTTCAAGCTTCCATAGTCGACCGTAAATGGGTGTATTTTTTTCCCATGTCATGGAAATTGCTCCGTTTCGTATCAATATAGACAAAGCCTTTCATATCTTTGTGGAAATGACTTAGCATACACGTTCGTCATACTGTTTGGTTCTGACTTTTGGAACATACAGGACTACATTCGACGATGATCAAAAACATAGAGAGTTTACTTGTCTTTTGATCAGACTACACAACCATTCGGTGCATTTTAATGTATAATTTTAAAGGTCAATATTATAATATTTGACTCTACCCTGGCTTTGACAGGTAGCCATTGCATGGACCATAGGATAGGATGACGTGATCTGATTTGCGACTATTTGTAACCTTCTCGCGGCCATATTTTGAATTCTTTGAAGAAAGGATAGTTTCTTCTTGGGAATTTCGGCTAGTATCGAATTTAAGGGGTCTGATCGTGATGAGATTAGGGCATGAACTAGCTTTTCAGGCACTTTGAGTCATATATATAGCTAAATATTTCGAATGTTCAACTGTATTTTATTTATCCTTAATTTGGGCAATTGGGAGCCATGCATTTATTTTGCCATATATATTTCGTTCATTTCCATATAGAACATGTCCATCAAAAACCAATTTAATGTTTTTTTGTCTGCCGCACAGAACCTGGGCAAAAATGGAGTTTCTGTCATCTTTTATCCGGACCGTTTCGTAGCAATAATTCCAGGAAACATGTTCATTAATCATGAGGCCGTGTGAAACTCATGACCGACTAAACTAATGAAGTCATATGCTGTGACTTTGCATAAACTCGTGGTTAAAAAAAAATTGCGTCATGCTACATCATGTTCAAGTAATATTTTCTGATTGTGTCTGACGTCTTAGGTAATTATGATTTTAGTGAATAATCGACGTCATATCTTTTCGTTACTGACATATTACAAAAAGACGCGGTTGTATTATAATTATAGCACATATGCGTCTTTATGACATGTGGGGTTTCGTTTTATTGAATAAATGTAGGGTATAGTATGACACAGGACTCTCTTCATTATTTTGAACAAACTGGAGCGTAAGATACAGAAGCAGCTTCTTCCTAAATGTCAATCTTCTTTTGGGTTGTTAGGAACATGCCCTAGCAGGATTGCGTTTTTGAGCAGAAGGTACTGATGAAGGGTAGGTGCTGCTTATGCAGTAGGTAATACTGGAACAGTAGATACATGTTGCTTCGAAATCGTCTCCTTGGAGGTTTGATCTCAAGTAATCAAGTAAGTAATCTCAATTCTTCTTTTCTAAGTACGCCATGCTTCTCTTTGAGCAAGAAAGTGTTTTTTTCGTACACATTTTCAATAGGTAAGGGCATGGCCATTGCTCTGTGATCTTGCCTAATTTGTCTCAATTGTAATAATCTAATGTGTGAAATTCTTTTTACAAAACGCGATCATTGATTGCTTAGAGATACGGTCTGTGGTGCTTGTCAGAAGCTTATTTTACTTATCCTGCTCCACTAAATGTTTTTTTCTCGAAACGATAGTCAAAAAGAGTCAATGGAAGACTTCATTGCATCTTTTTTTTTTTAATAAACTGATACACATTGTCCAATTTTACATCCTGGCCTGATGGTTTTATCACTGAATGAGTAACCTTGCTTCTCTTCCATTAAAGACCGTGGAGGGCACACTATTTGTTGATGAATGTCTAGGAGTGCAATATGAGAATAGAGCTCATGAGAGAATGGAGGGCTAGTTTGACTTATTCAGAACGTATTTCATGAGGGTTTAGTGAAAGTAATATTTGGTTTCACATAGAGAACTTCATTGTTATTAAGCCCGATCCTCTCTTGTTGCAAACATACGTGATATGCTGTTGATATTTTAAACACCGGATCTGCAAAAAAACTACGATTTCTATAAACGATTATTCAGAAACATGCGCCATACAAACAATATAATCAAAGTTGAGGTTAATATAAGATAAGATATTGTTTGTTTCTAGTTATCATTGAAACATATATGATAATGAATAATAAAAAGGCAAGCATATTATCATTCCTTAAAGGTCGCAATACTAAAAATACATATATAAATACATTTTTATTCGAGTGTACGCATCAAAGCATATAAGAGCTGCGCCAATTCTGATTAATGCACGCGAATATAGGAGCGAATGGTTTGTGGACATGCGCACAATAGATTTCTAGTATGGGCTATAAATAATTTTGTAGGTGCTTATCAAAACGTAGATAATGTTCTATTATTCTTTGTTAAAGTGATACACATTGTCCAAGTTCACAACTACAATTTGTCAACTAGGACAAATACAGTTATATTTATCTCCTAATCTAAAATTTATTGCTTTGGTGTTATCTATCACTCATTAAAATTATCGTTAGTAATGCCTTTATAATAAAATATACATACAACGTGGAATCACTGTACATGGTTTATATACTATTGTGCATACGGAACCGAAAAATAATGAAAATAACTATGTGATTTGCTGCTTGACAATTGAAATAAAATACAACTAAAAATGGGGCCAGATACTGCTAGAAAAATATTATTATTTTGGTTAAAGTATCATATTTTTACTTATTATATTCAAAATTTTACATATAAGATCGCACGAGTGTGTCAACGTCCTGGTATGTGGGTATGTGGGCTTTGGTTGATGAGCGCGCGAGAGTTGGATCGTCAAGATATAAACGAATTTTACTGTAAATGGACTAGCAAGAACCATAAAATTGATATTTCAAATCTTATTTCCACTTAATTGATTAAAGATTTAATAAGTTATTCCTAAATGACATCGAGCTAGAAGATATATAATCAAAATATGTAGGCATACCGACTTCAAAGTGGGGAACTTTTTTTTAGGAACACCTCGTGCGATGCTCTTCAATTCACGGTGATGACTGAAGAGCACCTCACGAGCTGTTCCTCAAAAAGGTGTTCCCCACCACATTCCAGCTTGTTTGGAAAAAGTGTCTGGCTTTGAGATTGGAGTAGTTTGAGGAACACCATTTTTAATTGTTTCTTAATTTTAGTAATAAGATGTGAAAATCAATTTTTTCAAAATCGTTAATATTACATGTTATTGCCTAATAAACTGCCATATATTTGCAATATATTATAGGTCATTTAGCAATCTTCAATAATTCAATTTTCGCAAAAAAATGTTCCTTTTCTGGTCAAAGCTGGCTAGAAAATGAGATACAGAACAGCTCGTTTGGAAAAAGTGAACACTTTTTTTTCCAAAATTCTAATGGTAAAAAATATTTTGTTGCTGTCTGTATTCAAAATGTTGTTTTTAAGGTGATTTTACCACTTTTTGAAAAATGTGTCCTGGGGTGCCCTTCATGACATACAGTTTATTGTTAAATACGAAATATATAACAAATCTTCATCCAAACTAAACAAGAACTGTCCGTTACATAAGGAAACGTTGATTAATTATTTACATTAATTGCACATTTTGCACGATAATGAGTGATTTGACACTGCTAGTTATTTATGAAAATGACATGATAACCAAACACAATGACATTTTTGGACATTGCACCCCAAAACCAAACAGTATTGCATGGTTCGTTACGTTATATTTATTATTTTAGTACTTCGGTGCAACAATTGTAAAAATTTATTCCCAAAGAGCATGACAGAAATCAGCTACCATGACAACGTCAATTAATGATTTTTGCCGTTTTTTGTCATATAAAATGTATCATTTATTATTATGTGTTGTATGTATGTATAATGCGTTGTCAATGTGTGCATGTTGGAGCACTAAGTATTTTCATCGAATAAACATAGCATTAAAAAATATATAAATATCATATCTAAGCACAGCGATAAAGGGATCTTTTCTCTACATTTAGATAAGTGATAAGGATTTACCATGGTAGGTTGATATAGGATATGCAAGATAATCATGTTCTTATATTTTTCTTGGATGATGTCGACTATTTCGAAATGTATGTTTCAATAAAATATATTTTGAGATCAGTACAATAAAGTTGTCTAAGATGTAAGAAAAAGATCATAAAGAGTTTTTTCTAACTACTTAACAAAAAAAAAATGCGGTAAATAAGAAAGAGTAGTATAATACATATATAATTTTGATAGTCCATTCTGACTATTCAGGGGAGTGTTGGTACCATTCAAAATATTTGTCCGAAACTGAAAGAAGATTCTGTTGTCAAATTTTATGCAGGGAAGCGAATATTCTTAACTGGCGCGACAGGTAGACTCTAGAAAGTTTTGTTTTTCACTTGACGCTACCCATATTTTTTTATTGATATTAGACTTTAAAAAAAAAATTACACACGTAATGGTGCGTTCAGCGGGACTTCGCGTCTGCGTCTGCGGAATTTAAATTGGTATAAAACATAGTTATCCATGCGGAATTAATACCGCTGGGTTTACTATGTTTTATACCAATATGAATTCCGCAGACGCAGACGCAAAGTCCCGCTGAACGCACCATAATAGATTAATATTGCTTCTGTATAACTAATTGTATTGATTATTGAATTCAGATAAAGGTACGGACACGTGCTTGTGGAATTTTTTTCTGCGAAAAAAAAAGCGATATTAAAAAAAAACCAGTAGCGCGTGTCTTTACCTTAACTACTTAATTCATTCAAGGCTTTATTGGTAAGTTGTTCCTGGAAAAAGTGCTTCGTTCGTGTCCCGATGTGGAAGGCATCTACTGTTTGGTTCGGGAAAAGAAAGGAAAATCAGCCAAAGAGCGCATGCACGAAATATGCCAGGGTCCGGTAAGTTCAAATGTTCAATATATACCTTCACGGAATGCTTTGATAGAGTCTAAATGAATATGTATGATAGAGTCTAATCTTGTTTTGCAATTTTGTAAATACTTATTTATTTGAATTCTTTTTTATGTTTCCTACAAGAAAAAAAATTAAATAATAAGTATATCACATGTATGTGTTTGTTCAAGAAAACGATATTAACATTCTGAGAGCCAACTGAGTAGGTTACATATAGAATATTACAATACAGTAAACGCGATTTATAACTTGGCATCGTGTGGTTGTGCGCACGATAAGATTTAAGCGGGGACAAATTTCGATTTAAGTGATGAGTGTTTAAGCGGGCGGGCGTGCGTGCGTGGAGTGGCAAAATTATAAAGTGCGTTTACTGTATACACAGACATATCTATTAACGGTAAGAACATTATGTAGGATATTATTACCAGGGAATTTGTTTTGTGATAAAGTCCGGGGCAACCAACAAATATCAAGACTCTTTAGCGGAAAACAAAGATAGAGTCTAATAGTCTATGTTTATCACGAACCCTAACTTTATTTAGGCATTCAACATTCTTCGGAAAGAAAATGAAGATTTTGAAAGTAAAATCCATGTCATCCTTGGAGATATTCTCGGAGACGAACATCTTGGAATGAATGAAACGGATAGGATATTCTTGCATGAGAATATTGACATAATTGTCCATGCTGCGGCGGATGTATCATTCAATCTTACCTTAAAGTAAGTATTATCTCAAACATCATTTCTTAGTAAATTCATCTATAATAATTTATCATCAAATAAAATATAAAACCATCCAATTACAAATAAATGTTACGATATGAAAATATATAAATGATGTGAATGAAATAATCGAACCTCATATTGTAGTCAGATTATGACTTGTTCTAAGTAAAACAGACTATATTGATAAGCCTATTTCGAATTAAACTCAGGCATTTCATCGATTATAAAGTAATTCAAACTTATATAAGAACGTCATTATGATCGTTTTGATTTTAACCAATGTCTCTTTTATATCAAAACATTATTTTGAATTCAGGGTAGCTATTGAGCGCAATTTACTCCCGATCAAGGCAGTCGCTGATTTGGCGAAGAACATGAAATATTTGAAGGCTTTTGTTCATGTGTCGACGGCCTATGCCAATTGTGATAGAACGGGAACCGTTGAAGAAAAGGTCTATCCCACATCAGTAGACCCGCAGAGCATGATTGCTTTAAAAAGGTAAATGGTCATACAATTGAAGGGCTCCATGCAACAATGTGTTAAGTCGAATTAATATGTTTCGCAAAAATAGGTATTGGAAAGTGCAACACGATTATGGATCAATGTTGTATACTTATTTAGTGATACAAAATCAATGCGACCGTAATAATTTTATCATTTGACCACTCGACAATCGCTACATAAATGACCACATTTAAACATTCAATGCCTTGTTTCTCCAAACGCCAATTTCAGACTTCACAATGTTGCACGTAGCTCTTCAATTACAAAGTTTGAAATTATATTGACTGACCTCTAATCTGGAAAACATACATGTATCCTTGTGTTTTCAGAAGAGTAAAATTAATGCTATTTAAAACTTCTGTTTAGTATACCATAACCTATTTTATATAGCAACTTGTTGGAAAGGTCAGCTACATTTATGGAGTCAAAATGACATACACACTATTATGATATGAAATATTAAAGCTATACACATAGAACTCCTGACCATTAAATGCACCATCCTAAAACGCGACCAGTTTTTGAACAACTTTTTATTCTTCATAGAAATAGCACAACAAATATATGTATTTACAACAAAACATAAATTATGGTAATGAAATATTAAATCTATACACATATGCTGTCTTTTTGTGGTAGGTTTCTTGATGAAGATAAAATCAATAATATGTTCCCAACGCTGCTTGGAAATCACCCAAACACATACACGCTGACAAAGAAACTTGCGGAGGTTTTACTCGCACAAGAAGCCAAGAATCTACCGTTGGTGATTGTTAGACCATCAATTACAAGTATGATTTTGTATTAATTCGTCCATTTTTTGGCGAAGTGACGAATAGGCTTTTTTCCCATTTTGAGATATTGGCAAAAGAAGATTTTACCATTTTCAATCGAAATTATCGTATACCTTATCGTTTACCTTTTTATGTTACCTTAATCAATAAATTCATATACATATCATATACTTTATTATGTTACCTAAATTAATACATGCATTGAAAAGTCATAAATCTAATTTTATTGCTGCAATGACGTCATAAAACTTATTCGTCATTTTGCAAAAAAAAAAAAAATAAAAATAAAGGATATCAAAAATGTCTCAAAAACTAAAAGTGATAGGACATTGTAATTGTAGTATATTTTAGTCATGATAAACCAATGCTCAACATTGGTGTTAACTCAAAATCGTTAATAATGCCTATTCGTCACTACGCCAAAAAATGGACGAATTGTTCCCTAGTCAGTGATGTTTTATTTATTAATTAAGAAATAGTAAATCATCGTTTTACAATTATCAACATAGATGTAAGTTTGTATATTAGACATTACTAATATCACATGCAATTTTCGTTGTATACACATGTACAATCGTTTTGCTAGATTGTATGAAAACTATATAAGAGTCAAAATCAAGTTGCTCAAACATGTTTTATCAATTTATATAATTTTGCTCAAACGATCTATCATGCTAAAAGTTCATTGACTTAAGATGATTAGATTCAGGCGCGGATTTAGAGGGGGCGCACCCGGCGCACGCCCCCTGTTCGCCCTTATATGCAAGACCAAAAAATAAATCTACGCATCCTGGTTCAGTCTGATAATTTTTACTGTTTGCATCCCCCGGGTCAACGTTTTCTGGATCAGCGCCTGAGATTTTGATTTATAATTACAGTATGTAATTTATTATGAAATTTTACTTTTTTTCTGAATGTTTTAGTAAACTGCCAACATGAGCCGTTGGTAGGCTTTTGTGACCAGAAAAGTGCATTTAGTTCTGCTGTGATCGGGGTAAGTAAAAACATGCGGGTTGCATGTATTTTGTTTTATTATATGATCTCTCCCAATGGCTGTCGGAATGCATATTAAAAAAGCATATGACACTGAGTTTGCCTTTTGAAACAAATCTTTGGCCTCGTTCACGCAATACATTGATGTGCTCATAATAGCCAAAATTGTATAAATCCCTTCCCTTAAGGCGCGTTCATGCTAAAAGAAGCTCGAAAATAAAGCGAAAAATCCGATAATTTACGTGAACAGAAGGGATAAATTACCATGTTTTTATACATAGATGGCTCTCGGGCTTTCGTTTTTTTTTCGAGCTTTTTATTATCGGGCTTATTTTGCGTGAACGCGCCTTTATGCAAAATCACTTTTTATTTTTAGCAATATAAGCTCGCTATTATTTCGCCTCAACGCGGCTCTATATATATTACTATAATGAATCTATAATGACCAAATTGTTTGTTTCAGTTTGGTAAGGCATATCTGAGTACATTACATTGTCATGGTGACGTCATATTTGATCTCGTGCCTGCGGACCATTGCGTCAACATCATTATTACGGCTGCGTGGCGTAAAGCTGTCTTGCAATAGAACGATGGAGGGAAACCGGAAGTATACCATGCGTCCACGGGTCAATTGAAGCCTTTGCGTTGTGCTGAGTTTGGTATGTATTTGCTCGTGGCACTGTTTGTATACCCTTTCTTGTTTGAAAGTGTCTTATTTCTATTTATATATATTTTATATATGTTTATTGACATACCCATCGCGAAATGATCAGCGATTCTGATAGCCTTGTTAAAAAATTAAATAACTTAGTTTTATTTGAGATATTCTGAGATTTATAAAATTCATAATTCACCTGTTGAAAATCATTAACACAAAAATCATAATAAAGCCGCTTTTTTCACTCGACATGTTTTTGGTCTTATGTTTTATAGCGAATTGACATGAAAACACGCAGTGTAACCAGCCTCTTTTTTAAAAAAGCTATTACTATTTTTTTGCTCAAATGTAACCGCGACCTTAATCGGTTGAGTCTGTTATCACATTCTTTTTTATTATTTTAATAAATTATTAAGACCAATATGGAGTGGAAGCGTGTAAGAAATGGCCATTTAAAAACGCGATTGGCGAAATAAAGCCCGGAATATATACTTCATCCAGGTAATATAATATATAAATCAATCAGTATTGTGTAAATTTATTCTAAACTCAATTGAAAAAGCTTTAGTCTTCAGCTGAACAACTGGTAGAACAATATAAACTAGTTGCAAATAAACCAACATACCTTGCCTGTTGATTTTGTGGTCATTTAAGGGTTCCTTGCATAAATCGATTTTTGTTATTTTGAGAAAATTGATATGTAAGAGATTCTTATCCCAATTTCTCATAGAAATTTTATCTTAAATCGATTGTAAGTTTCAACAGCGCCATGTCGCACTAATTATGCGGCATATTGTTTTTATAGTTAATCAAAAAAAAACCTACAATGGCGAGCAACGTCATTTTTTACGTCTTATATGTGTAACGACGTCGCAATTTCGATGTTTCAAAAACTGAGTTAGAAATGTAAGATTACAGCTAAAAGCACGTTGCTAATCTATTTCAGATTGAAGAATTTGATGTCACTGATATTTCTTCACATTCTGCCCGGCTTGCTGATAGATTTGTGTCTTGCGGTCAGCGGAAGAAAG
>LQRL01108187.1:15639-26503 GCA_001703475.1 Hydroides elegans | reverse complement strand
CATGTCATCTATTTGTTTTAACATTTGCATAAAGATATTTTAAGAGGTGGGATATATTTATACCAGATGGGATTCGAACCCGTGACCGAATGAGTGGGAGATCCATGCTGTACCAACTGAGCTACAGGCCCCTCATGCTATGAATAAACATACAAACATGGATGTTTTACAAGAGTGCATTATGTATAATTTAATTTGAAGATTTCTCGATGCGACTAAACATTCTATAGAAATATAAGAGGAATATAATTTTGGCGTTTTTAAATGAAAAAGTATTTAAGGCTGAATCCAGGTTCTAACCCACGATTTTGGGATCACTAGGCAGATACTCTGTCAACTGAGCTATCTGGCCATATGTGAAACGCCTTGCTCTAGGAAGTCATAAGGGAAAGTATAAGCTAATATACAAACCCCAGAATTATAAAGATAAGAAGAAAGATAAGAAGAAGGACAAGGTTAAGTATAAGTTTAAGTAAAAATATAATCAGGAACACAATCCATAATGAGGTGACCATATAGAAGCTTGTCTTAAAGTTTGAAAGCTCTATGAATAAAACTGTGGGAAAAGATAGCTGTTGAAGCTATGAGTTTTTTACTATATATAAGACCAAATTGGGCGGAGAGTGCGAAGTTCACCATGGCGACCACAATGGTTCGATCGTCATCAAAAGCACAATCCATAATGAGGTGACCATATAGAAGCTTGTGTTAAAGTTTGAAAGCAGTATGATCAAAACTGTGGGAGAAGATAGCTGTTGAGGCTATGAGTTTTTTACTATATATAGGACCAAATTGGGCGGAAATAGCGAAGTCCACCATGGCGACCACAATGGTTCGATCATCATCAAAAGCACAATCCATAATGAAGTGACCATATAGAAGCTTGTCTTGCAGTTTGAAAGCAGTATGATCAAAACTGTGGGAGAAGATAGCTGTTGAAGCTATGAGTTTTTTACTATATACAAGACCAAATTGGGCGGAAATGGCGAAGTCCAGCATGGCGACCACAATGGTTCGATCGTCATCAAAAGCACAATCCATAATGAGTTGACCATATAGAAGCTTGTGTTAAAGTTTCACAGCTCTACTGTCAAAACTGTGAGAGGAGATAGGTTTTTAAAAAGTTTACGAAATAACTAACTAACTAACTAACGGCGGACGGACACCAACCGATTGCACAAACCCAGTTTTCGTTTCACGAAAGCTGGGTTAAAAAAACGATCCAACAAGACAGATTGACATAAGATTAAAAATTAAGCAAACTTACTTGAATGTATTCTTTTAAGACCTCCACTGCTTCATCAAAAGTATAGACAGATTTCTTTGCTCCACGAGAGATGCCTGCACTCGGTGCTTTTCCTTTCTGTGCCACTGTTTTAACCGCAGTTGCATCCGAAATCTTGTTGCCTTTACTCTGGGTTATTCGTCTATCGCCCACTTTCGGTTTGATTTCAGAAGACGGCATTTTACTTGGCGATTCTCCCACTTGGAGTTTTCCCACTTTAATATGACTAGAATCTACATGATCATGCGGTGTCTTTACATTCCCATTCTCTTGACTCTTTGTTGCAGTTTTTAATGTTGGTTTAAAGTCATTTGGTGTTTGTGGAGATTCGATAGTTTCACTTTGAGATCGATTAAAACCCTCATTCATTGCATTATTCAATTCATCTTGCAAATTCATTGTTACCGGTGGCTCACTGCTCGCTTTCTGTGGAATATTGTGATTTTGATTTTTTGTTTTTTCTACTTCTTGTTTGTTACTGGGAAATGGCATATGCTCACACACATTGACATAGTCCACCTCTATTTTGTCATCGCTTTCCTCCAATTTAGAACCATTCTCCACACTATCGTTCGTTCCATTTATGATCGTAACATTCAAATCGCTTTCGTCTCCACCCGGGTCACATCCATCTATATCATCTGCATTGTTACTTCTCTCACCAGTGATGCTTCCGTTTCTGAACTCCTTCGATTCAATATCAATTTTTGCCGCCATCGGAGCATTAGACTTGTTTGAGTCAAGGTTCGAGTCTTGGGTATTTGATACTGCGTACTGACAAGAGGTGGCAGTCGATCCCATTTTGTTTGCATTTTTCTCGACAATATTGGCCGACCTTGTAGATTTGAATGCCGGTGACAAGGACTTGTCTTTGTCACTTATGCCTATGAAAAAGTAAAACACAAAACAAACGTACAGTAAAGTAAATTGTGAAATATAGTATTATACAGTAGAATATTCCTTCCATTACTGCATTGGGCTTTTGATAAGAATATATATCAATATCTAATTATCTGAAATCATTAAGTGGTGCTAGCAGGCAAGAGAAGGGAACCTTTGATAGTTTTGTTACTAACTACTTAATCAACTTAGAGCTTATCGGAGAATTTTACATGTTGCAAAAGCTGCATTGAAACAAAAAACAAGCTATAAATCATATCACATTTTGCTATTTCAGTTTTCTTCGGTTAAATAATACGTTATCTTACCGGTAGCTTACTTTAAACATTAAATGGATAATCATAGTGAAATACATGTACCTGAACTAACTTCACTGTCATAAGAGCATCCAGAGTCCCTATTTGTTGTTGATTTCGATTTATTCCTGCGATGGCCACTCAACAAATCTGTCGTGATAATGAAAATGACTTCCTCGTCATCGTCGTCTTCGTCATCGATTATTATATCACCTGGTCTAAGCAAAAAAGAAAGGATTTTTTGTTTGTTTGTTTTCTTCTTCTTGTTTTTTTTTTTTTTGTGAATCAAAGGGCTAAATCGCTTGCTAAAGGGCATGGCTGATATCACAAGTATTTTATCTATATCCCGGTTGAAGCAATTTCAGGAAATTTTGAAAACTTTGAAAAGTCACAACTTTGCACCTATGCATTACATTTTGAGTAGCGCCTTTTGACGATTCTCCAGAATATGTCGCTTCCAATTAACTGATTTCTGCTTGAGCTAAAATAATTCCCATGAGTTCTATTTGAAGTCTATAATCAGTTTTTGAAGCCCCTTCGTTGAAAAGTGCTAATCCATGTAATCGCATAGTTAAAAACATGCAAAACCATATTTTAAAAAAATAATCTAGCCTTATTCATAACGTCCGGTGACAATTTACAATCTAGCCTTTCAATTTCAAAATTCATATTCGCTAAATAAATCATACATGTATGATTTTAGTAAATGACAAAGTCTCTACGATTATCCGTGCATTTGTTAGACGGACGAATAGCTCTAAATAGCCCAGTGGATTGATCTCCATCTTTCGATATCAGACATAAGATTATGAGCTATTTAGAGCTAACGAACGGATATCTCCAAATAGCCCTTTACGTAAGTCTGCGACCGACGGGTGGAGAGAAGTACACATTGGTTATTAAGGGCTAACAAAAGGAGAAACATAGACGCTTACTCCATATACATTACTCAAACAGGTGCTGGAATAGCCACACCAAAAATATAGTAAACAGGCAAATTGCACGAGCGCCTTTCTTCAAAGATACCCAGAGAAACCAAAGATATGGCCTACAAATCCCTCGTCCGACCACTGGTTGGACATGATGGATGTGTACGAGACCCACACACGACAGACAACGTAAGAAAGAAAGGGTTGGTCTGACGATGCGCTGCGAGGTTCGTCATAAACGACTACGGCCGAAAGAGCAGTGTCAGTCAAATGATGTCTCAGGTGCAGTTGCCCACTCTATGTGAGCGAAGAGCACAGCTAAGTGCATTATGATGTATCGCATCGTGCACGCTAAAGTAGCCATCCACACATATCTGCTGATCCCCACAATATACGTACGAGGTCATAACACCGTAACCTTGCACCATTCGCAAGTGTACCAGAACTGCTTCCCTGATAGCATCCGCCTTTAGAATGGTCTCTCGCAGCAAACAGCGGAATCACTTAGCATAGACGCTTTCCGAAAGCTAATGGCCAAGCCTTCTGCTCTACGCCATTAGACCCGCACCCTGTATCTGTATCTGTGTATATACGACCAAGAATCCCATTTAGGGCATTTATAGGTCGGCAGACGGTCACAAATCAACCGTTTTAGTCAGCATACTCACAGTGTAAATACGCACCCCACATGAACTACATAGTATACGAGTACTCGAATAAACACCATTTGTGTATCGCGCACTCTGCACCGAGCGCCGCAGAAGTGCACCATACACCAATGGTGGACTACACTATACAAGAAGAGGATATGATTCATACATTTGGGATTGGCCTTATAAAACTTTTCCACATTGAAAAACTGGACTGGCACAAATACGGCGTAAAATTATTTTTGCAAAGAATGCGAAGAATATAAAACAACGCATAAACTCGACTTACCTTGGTATCACGGTCGTCTCAACTTCTGAATGATGCTCGCCATCCATACCTTCATTGTGACCCTAACTATTTAATGGTAAATCAAAAGGCGTAAGAAAATTACGAGTTTTTCCAAAATTTTCAAAAAACTGACAACTCCGTCCTTGACATGTCAAAATAGGAAGTGATCTCTCACAGGACAAAATTACCGGAAGTATTTAAATATATGAGTACACACAAAAAAACGAAAATATTCTTATAGGTAAGCCTATCAATAGAAAACAATTGTCAACAATGGAAATATAAGGAATATGAATCATGTTAACAAGAAGTACTATGTAGAGTTCCCAAAGGTTCAACATTAGGTCCATTACTATTTGTATTGTAAATTAATTGAATGCACATATATCTAAACGAATTATTTTACTCTTATGATAAATGATAATTATAAATGATGTTTTATTTCGTTTCACATGCAATATATAGGTTATAATACATGTTTGTTATATTAAAAAAATCATACAAGGCAAATTTGTATATTATAGCGCATGAAACGAAAAGGATCTGACTGGAAGAATCAACACTCTTATATCGATGTCAGACCCATGAAACAAAAACATAAATAAGCTACATATACCTCATTTAATAATTCTTATAGTAATATATCTAAACTACTCCATTTCATCAAATTTGCAGATGACACAACTATATTCTATCTTGATTAAGATCCAAATAGATTAGTTCAGGTTATAAATGCAGAGATGGTTAAGCTTACACATTGGTTTAAACTAAATAAACTTTCTTTAAATATTTAGGAGTCAAATTATATGTTATATTGTAACAAAAACATGATTTTGCCTGTTTATTTGGATGAATTTGAGTCTAAACGTGTGGAATGTCTAAAGTTTCTTTGTTTTTAAAAAAATATTTTTTCTAGGTTAGACTATATTGAAGCGGCTAAGAAAAACAGACAAGCTATGGGATGCTTGTATGGAATTAAACAAACGTTAGTTGTACATCTCTCCTTATGGTATATAATGCGTTGGTATAACCCTACCTCATGCAATGCTGTGAATTGTGGGATAATATATATAACTGTAGAATGTGAAGTCTCATATTATTTCAAAATCGTGCAGCCAGAGTTATCGATAACGGGCGATAACGGGCATACATCTAAAATCTTAATGAAATATAGTATACTTGAAACGAAAAATTGTGTAGATGTCAATACATGTCTACTGATGAATAAGACGTCTAATCCTTTACTAACCCAAAGTTTGAAAAAAAAATCTCGACAAACCTTTATGTACATAAATATTATAATAGAATAAATCAATTAGATTCAAGCCTAAGTCATAGCACATCAATTGCTGTATTTAAAGCGAAAATACCATTAAACTTACTTAAGATATTTTTTTATAATTTCATAAAAAAAGTACAAATAATACGTATAAGTAGTAAATAAAAACCGATAAAATGAAAAATGTATATAGCCAGATATTTGTCTTTAGGGACTGATACACCAATAAAAATGAATATTCTTCAATTCAGCTTCATTTCATATTTCTACCTTGAAAAGGTATATATAAATTGCATACATAATGTAAATGAATTGAGGTATATGAAATAAACCACCATTATTCGTTAAAAAAGGACTATTTTCATAAGTTGACTTTATACAACTCTTTTTTGTTGTTGTTAGAAATGAATACCTTTGTTAAAGAGATGAAGTCTTATTCATTGAAGTAAAAACGAATCTATATTTGCCAGCTACAAATACCCGAACGTTGCCAGCAAATGTTGCCAGCAAGTAAAAGACTCTTCATTGTTTCATGGCTCTCTTAAAGTTCGAAACTAGAATACGCGGCACCGGCCTTCTCTACATCCTTACCACAAAACCTGAAAGACAAAATAGAAGCTGTACAAAAGCGAGCCATGAACATCATATACCCAAATTTAACATACAGCGAAGCGATGAAATATGCAAAAATAAACACTTTAAATGAAAGAAGACTTAAATTATGTAAAACATTTTTCAATAGCATACAAGATAGTAAAAATCTGTTAAATCATCTCCTACCAGCAAAAAGAAGCCAAAGTTACAGTCTTAGAACAACAAAGAAATATCCGATTCTCCATTGTAATACATCGAGATTCAAAAACACACTAATACCGTTTAGTCTAATCAACTTTCAATAGATCATAGCTTTATACGAGATATCATGCACAAAATTTTTTTTACAATAACGATTCTATAATTTATGTACACTGTATATTGTATATTTTATGTATTATTCAACTCTGTATACAGCAGTTGCAATTAAAATAAAACATATATCTATCTAAAAAAAACTATTCGCCATCTATCATTAACCATATTTTTTCCAGTCAAGTCAGTCAAAATGTAAGTCAACTTAGAGCTGACTAAAATGATTGGATTTTGTCACGTGACACAATGTTAAGATTTTACATTTTGTTATGATTTAGCTTAATTCATATTTTATTCTTTAATATTGGCTCTCTATTAAAAAATGCATTAATATTAATAAATTCAACATTTTAAAAATTATTTGAACATTTATTTTGCACTAAATTATTCAAAATAATTAGGAGGGAACCTTAACCTTAAAAGTTCAGTCAATAAATTCACAATAGACAGGTCTTAATATTCGGATCCCGTGACGTCACTTTAACCCAAAACGATGCACACGAGACATAAACCAAAACAATGAAGGAAACACACATATTACATGCATAACTCTATGGCTTATTCGCTACAAAATAAAAATATATGTATATATAAAGTGAAGTTCCATATTTCACCAATTATATTGTAAGACATATCTTAGACGTACCAGGTACCGTACATTCATCTAACGAAAGCAATTTATAGGCAAATGGTACAGTATTTTTAAGTGTAGGGTATATTTAAAAAAAACTGAGATTATTTAAAAAGTACCAACATACCTCTACAGTTTTAAAATGAGTTTGTTTTAAACAAAATAAGATATATAATTGTCATTAATATTTTATTCCATTTGGAACTCTTTAATATTGTTATCCATTTCAAAACCTTTTCTAAATATGAGACTATCCGAGATTTTTCTTATAAACTATATCTCAAAAAGTCCAACACTTACAGAGCAAAAAATTTTGCGAAAAATGGAAACCTGTGTGCGTGTAAACTGATATATAATACATCAATCCAGATATAAACATTTACTTTTTTTGTGGAGGTCACTTCTTTCATTTAAGGTAATGCTTAAGTATACATTGGCAGATAAGAATTCAGAATAGCCTCGAAGTGCAACAGATCTATGTGCAAATTTCAAATGCTCGTACATCAAAATGTCAGTATGAATAATTGTATTTATAACAATTTGAGTAGGCTACATTATAGAAAGAGATATAATTATGTATTCATTATGATCGATTTCATGATTCAAATAAATAATATCATGTTGGAAGCTTTTTGGGCGGAAATCTTTTGGACGGACACTGTCTTTCAACCCCTCATCGTCCTTTATTAATATAAACGGTTAAAACTGGTTTAACCATTCATATTAATATAATTTCATATATCTACATTTATAATCTATAATTATATATTCATAATAAAATATATTCAAAGATTTGTTAATCAAAATAGGGAACTCGATACACGTTCATATACATATATTTGTTCATGTATGTACATGTATATATGTTTTCTGTAATATAAATACAACAATAAAGCAAAAGTACCTCCCCTGTTTTTTTAACCAACAGAAATATGCATTTTAGCTAAGAGTGAAAACAGAATAAGATAAAAATGCTAGAAAATAGAGCAAATGTTGCTATGGAAATTTTCCATCACATATAGAAACTCTAGAAAGGATGGGTTCGACGACGAGTCATAGTTCAGAATGACTTGAGTGGTATATGTACAGCAAGAGACAACTTTAATTTAGATGTATCTTTATGATTATTTTGTTGAGCGTTTAATATCAGTTATTGTTATTCTTGAAAACAACATATACACATGTATGCTTTAAGCAGTGTAAGCAGTGTTTGTTTACATCCATGTCTCGTGTGTCTCGTTTTCGTGCTGAATGAATTTTGAGAGGTGTCTATGTGTGACTGAATTCACTGTTTTGACTGGGAAAAAAATAATTGACTGAGAGAACAGAAACGTGACCATTATATAATTAATTGTTTATACGCAAGATACGACAGGTAATTTTGTCAAATTCAATTGTCGCAAAATGTGTTACTTTTCTGTTCCAAGCTGGCTATAAACGGAGGAACTGCCCAGCTGGCTTGGAAAAGTAAACATTTAGCTTACATTTTATTTATGTTCGAAAAATATTATTTTATTGCTGTTTGTAATGTAATGTTGTTTTAAGGTGATTAAAAAAATGTGTTGTGGAGGTGCCCTTCCGGAACGCAGTGTGGCAATCGTGCTACTAAATACTGTAATACTGTGTACGGATAGAAAATCCATGCGTGTGACCTCCGCGTGCGGCGTGCCGTGAGAATTATTTTAATTATACACGTAGACAACAAATAAAAGCTGTAATACTATCTTATATAGAATGTTTCCCAGCCCTACTATCAAAGATATATAGGGACTGGTGTCATCCACCATTTAGTTTTTTATTTGAAGGCCAGTTTATTGACATGCTATATAAGGCTGACTGGTTCGCGCAATTCAAACACTGGGATCTGAATTCATATTTCAGCCAATCATATTGTGTTTTACAAAAATATTACCCAGAATTTCTCGGGTGATACCATACCCTATTCACGAATTGGGTATGCGGAACCATTCTATAGCGTATATAAACTTCCTTCGCAGAGTCCTAAACATCCGTTGGGACCCAAATAACAACTGGATAACAAACGAACAGCTCTACGAAAGAGCTGGTCAAAAACCGTGGTCAACGACTATTGCAACTCGACGCCTCAGAGTGTTTGGATATATATGTAGACTACCAGATGCAGCACCGGCCAAAAAAAACACTCTACGAGGGTCTGAGAAAAGTTTTTAAAAACCGTTGGTGGCCAGAGACTAACTCTGCTCAAATTGAATCAGAAGCAGCTGAAAAAGTGTATAGAAATACAAAATGCGATGATTCTAGTTCAGGATAAAAGGATTGGCGAAAATTTGTGAATGACAAATGATATTTGTTGTGATTTTATCTGTGAAACTGGTGACTCTGCGAGTGAAAAGGATAATCTATGAAATGTGCACATGGACTAAGCTTGAAAAGGCGCTGTGTTCAATATCATCATTATCATTATATAAACTTAATTTATTCAAAACCACTATCTATTTTGTCTCACTTCCAATCATAATATTGAAGGATTTCATAGCATTTTGATAAGAATATTGGATCCCACTTTAAATCATCCACCTGAAGCATAAACAAACCATGCGCGAAAATACAGAAAAATCATCCGTCTGAATTAGACTGGATAACTGTATTTTCAAAATTAGGATATCAGTTACACATCGAAAATAAGTGGTTTTAACTGAATAATCGTAGAAGAAATATGCTAATAGTTCAAAATTAATATGAATTAAGCTAAACATTGATTTTGTTAACCGCAAAAATGTCAAATAACTAACATAATACCGTTAATTTTTATTCGCTATAATAATTATGAGCAATTTTCTACAATAGACGGTATACCTCAGGTGGATGTCATTTTTGAGAATTTACGGTATACCTTTTATAATATTGATCCCAGCTGAGGTGGATGAGAAAAAGTGAGTTCGAAGAATATTACCACTTTATTTTTCATTGCATAACTAAAAATGGCGTCTGTTTACACTTTTCTCAGGAGTTTTTCGTTAATTTTGTGTTTCTTTGGGTTATTATTATCCATATATTCATTCTATGTAGAAACTTCTAAAGAAAATGACCCAAACTTCAAGGCTTTTTGTGATATAAGCGAAACAATCAGTTGCTCGAAAGTATTTACCTCACAGTAAGTCTTTATCCTTAATTATCACCCATAACTATTTTTAAAACCATGAAATCCAAACACTTAACACATGCCCAGGGGTGTACCTTAACTGAAAATGAAGGTCGGGCGCGCGACCTTCCCAAAACGACGGTCGCGCGGCCAAAATGACGGTCGCGCGGCCTATTTTGAACACAATGAAACTTACTCGTAATATTTATATTATTGTATCTCTAGTCTCTACGAGGCCGAGAAGGTGTTTCGTTTCGAAAGTTATTGTTTTGGTTAAAGTTAAAATAACCCAATACTTGACATTTTAAGGCTTACTTATACACATACACAATTATATGACAATGTTTCATTGTTTGAGAAAGATACTTATTAACTTACTAGTCCATATGTGGTATTTAATGATGGGGAGTTATGAAGGCGTGAAAACGGACCGCTTAACTCTCTTATCTTAATATATCTCGGTAATAGTGTCAGTCAGTGAGTTAAAAAGGCGTGCAAACGGACCGCTTGACCTAATGACTGGCACCACAGGTATCTGTTATTCTTGTTGTCATAAACATCATAGTATTTTCTTA